>WKFP01015071.1:521885-632022 GCA_011057875.1 Pterocles orientalis
GCCTCCCAGCTGCCCAGAGATTACAGATGGATTTGCTAGGTGTCATGGTTTATAAAGCCAGGGGACAGTCCTTTGCTAAACTCCTGGTGGGCTGAGGCAGGGACAGGGAGGGTTTCACTCACCACTCAGGGTCACGGGCAAGAAACCCACACGACTTGGGAAGAACAATGAAACAATTGAATTTATTAACTATTAACAACAAGAGGCAAGATACGGAGAGAGAGAAACCACATCTCAGAAAGGCACTTCTCCCCCACCCCTCCCTTCTTCCCAAGCCCAAAGGCTTTGTTCTGGACCTTCTCCCCCCAGCGGCGCAGGGGGCAGGGAATGGGGGGTGCAATCAGTCCCCACTCCTTCCTCCTCAGGGGAGGGTCCCCACAGTCTGTCCCGGCTGCAGCGTGGGGTCCCTTCTCATGGGAGAGACCTTCTCCAGAACTTCTCCAGCATGAGTCCTTTTCCAAATGGGGCTACAGTCCCCTGACAACTGCCCGGCTCCGGCGTGGGCTTCTCCATAGTTCCAGCGTGGGGTCCTCCATGGCTGCATCTCCTCATGGGCGAGTCTGCACCATGCTGCAGGGGAAATGACGAAACCAGAGTGTAGTCTTTTCATCTCAAAATCTTGCTTCTCTCTCCGCCGCAGGTCTTTATCGCCTCCCAGAAAAAAAAAAAAAACAGACTCTCGGGTGAGCCATGGCAGAGGCTACAGCAGGTCGGTTCACAGAAGCCAAGCAGGCGGCTGGACGGCCGAACCAGCCTGCCCAAGCTGGGCCCTGCCCATTGTTCTGTGCTCCCTCTTCAATCTGTTATTGGCAGAGGCGCCGATGGGCTCAGCCCTGGCCTGGGGTGGGTCCAGCCTGAAGCTGGGAAACTTCCAGCAGCTTCTCACAGGGGCTAGATCAGTGGTACCCTTCCCCCACTGCCCCTCTCGGTTACCAAACGCTTGGAGCCGGGGGTGGGGGTGAACCCTTAGCAGTCACTGACAGGAGCTGCCACTGTCACCCCTCCCTTGCTGCCAAACAAAACCCCCCCACACAAAACCATAACACTAGGCTGCTGCCAATTCTCACCCTGCTCTGCTTCCGTCTGATAGAGAAACTTGATTTAATGTCGATAACAGACAGTGAAACATCTCCAGATCCTCCTCTAAGTCTCTTTTACAACAGCAATTGAAGCAAAGAGGATTTCTGAGATCAACGTCAGTGAGAATCTGATCTGCGTGAATGTAATCATTTCCCGTTTATTTGTAACAGCCCAACATAGAAATCAGGATCTCGCTACTCGAGGTGCTGTACAAAGCCTCAGAACAGAAAGGTGACCCCTCCCTCAGAGCATGTACAGCTTGGTAAGTTTTTCTCTTTCCTTTTGTACTAGCTCTGGCTGGGTTGGAGTTAATTTTCCTCCCAGCAGCCCATATGGTGCTGTGTTTTGGATTTTATTAATAAAACAATGTTGATAGCACACCAGTGTTTTGGCTATTTTCAAGCAGTGCTTGCACAGTGTCCAGATTTTCTCTTTTTCCCACTCTGCCCACCCAGTGAGTAGGTTGTGGGTGTGCAAGAAATTGGGAGGTGCTGCAGCCAGGAGAGGTGAGACATTGACCAAAGGAATGTCCCGTACCACACGATGGGAGACATCATTATGCATGGCCAGTACACAGTTATAAAATGTATGTGGTCTTGTTTACTACAAAGGCAATTGGGATTTTGCTGCATAGTATATAAAAAAAACCTTCAGGGAGAAGTTCAGCTAGGAACACCTCTTCACTGAGATGCAAGACACAAAATGACAGCTGAAGTTGCTGTGGCATGGCCAAGGAAGACTCCACAAGCCCTGCTTTGGTCTAGCAGGCAGCAAGCAGCAAAGGTCTGTCTGTGCTGCGGCCACAACCAGCAGCAGGGTGCTGGTAAACTCACCCTTCTCGCCGTGTTTCACTGCCACGCAAGCTCTTACCTCACCCACAGCAACAACAGTGTGCATCCTGCAATGAAACAACAGCTTTTATCAGCCTGACTGTGTGTGGTTAAGGAGAGCAGGTGTAGCCATCTCAGTGGACGATAGCTTTGGGGTTTGAAGTTGCAGCCAGGTGAATCCCTCCCCAGCCATGTGCCTGGAACCTCCAAGAGCTCTAAACCTGGCAATGGGTAATAAACCTGCTCATGCTCGTCTGCTGATCGCCCTGCACTTCCTGGGATCCTCAGTCCCAAACTGCAGTTCCCTAGAAGTACAGGAGGGTCACACCTTCACAAGGGAGAGCCATGGGACGCTGCAGGCAATGAGGACACCAAGTGAGGGACCACCTATGCCCGACAGGAGGAGAGACTGCAAGAAGGATGGCTGACCCATGCCTTCCAGAGACCTCAGGGACTGAGGCTGGGTCACACACTGGTCTCTCTTCAGGGTGCAGGTGTTGGGGAGCCCATTTGCAGCCTCAGATAGCCAGGTTCAAGTAACTGATATTGACACAGTAAGTAATTGCTTTCACAAGGCACGGAATATCATGGTGTCTCACGGTGTGAGCCAAAGGTCCAAGCAGCTGGAGGGTCTCAGACACATGCACAGGAGGTGGGAGACGTGCAGGGGCTCAGCCGGGCAGTATAACCAGCCCCCGTGGCTTTAACTACTTTTATTTTGCTCAGATGTTCGATGCCAGTGGCAGCGTCTCAGCACTGGCGGAGTCTGCACTATGGTGGTGGTTTTATGGAGGGTGCAGCCCCGCGCCTGTCCTCTACGAGAGGTACAGGAGGGGACTGTGCAGCCTGGGACAAATGGGGTGACCCTGGATGGTGTACCAGAAATAATTAAAATGGTGATTTCTGCAACTAAATCCCAAGGCAGGCAGCTGCCAGACCCACGTGGCCCTAAGGGCTTAGAGACAGTTTGTTTGCTGAGTTTAATTACACAGAGACATTCCACACGAGCTTTGCAAACACACATTTTTACTACCTAACCATTAAGGATCGTGTTTCTTCCCATAGGCATGAAAGGGAGCAATTGGAAGGAGCCGTGAAGTGAACGCTGCTGCGGGGATGCCAGCGCAGGGTCTGCTGCCGTAGCATGGGGCAACCGCGTGGCTGCGGAGCCGTGAGGTCACAGATGACAGCATCCTGCTCTGCCCGGGGGAAGGTCTCCACTTCTGGGTGCCCGTCGGCAACAGCGGTAGGTAAGTGTTAAACTTGAGCACAGAGAGAGCTGTAGCAGTTTCAGCGTTGTGGAAGAATGTCTGCAAACATGTGGGTAGGTTTACGAGTTCTTAAGGAATGTGCAGAACACAGGGCTCTCTGGGAATGCTGGCTGGTGAAGAGATGGGTGTTCATCTGGGCACAGGTTTATACGGAGTAACACGAGTGAAATTTGTGGTCATTCATTTAAACCAATGCCTTAGCCTAGAGTTACTGTTTCATAGTTGCACTTCAAGAGCTTTAGCTTATATGATATGACTTCTGTAAAAGCCAGTAGGTGTTCTTTGTTAGTTGAAATGTTTGATTTTCTTTACACTTAATTACCAGGAAATTTGAAGGTGGCATTTGTCACATCTAGGCTTAGTGAGCCAATTTGCTGTAAACTGCTCCCTGTATGCCAGAGGTATGAAAGACGTTCCATTAATACAAGCTGACAAGAACAAAGCACCAAAGAAGACTTCATTGTTCAGACATTGCTAACAGCTTAATTTATGATTACCTAGCGGAGACCGTGATGGCGCAGTTTCCCGTGTGCTGGATTCATGTACAACAGTGCCTTTCACTGAAACAATGCTGGTAGCAATGTGGAGCAATGCAGAAAAGACAAAGCTAACTGCAGTCTGTAAATTGACTCATTCAAATGCTCAGTGCGGCTACTTTCAATCACATCTTTTTTTTTACATCTTTGTCTAAGGATTTGAACAAGCTACTAGAAAACTTATTAGCTGTTTGTTTGTTTTAGCTTGTGACATAGTGCTATTTAATAAGCAGGCAGGAAAAATAACTTCCAGGAAAGAAAACAGAAGCAGAGATAACGAACATTTCCTGGGACCACCACATTAGGTTTGTGTGCAAGCTCAGCAGCAAGCCCTCAGCTTCCTGGGGTCTGAAAAGAAGCACTGACTGCAAGATACACAGCAAGACATGGTATTTTGTGTAAGTCCTGTTACATCATGACAGCACTTTAGTACCCAGTTACCATGTTTCTCTCCTGTTCCCTGTAAACCCGTCTCCCAAGGAAAGCTCTCACTAAGGAGAAGTGCAGTCCATACAGGGAGGCAATCTCTCATCTCTAAGGGGATTTAGAGAAATAATCCCAGCGCAGCTTAGATCTTGCTCCCTTCCAACACTGGCTTGAACCTGAGGTGGAAGGGTGCAAGTCTGACTGTAAGACATCGCTAATTTATATTAATATGCATATTTCTATTGGAATACAGAATTACATGATACTTCGGAATATAGAAAGTCATTGTATACAGAAATTCAAATTTTGGCCACAATCTCAGCCTGTTCATGAACTCCAAAGTCCTTTTCCAATAGAAGTCTCATTCCTCACATCCTGGACCAAAGCTTGCTTCAAATCATTTTTAGGCAGTCATTCCCTCATAGCAGGATATAAGATGGTCCAGGGCTATTTTTAAGCTACACGCTACAGTCCTATGGTAAAGTAGCTGTATACTTCTAACACTGCCCTGCTTCCCAGCCTCCTTGAAATACCTCCTGGACCCTTCTCTAAAACCCTCCTCCCATCAAGCCCCCGTTGAGACTCTCCTGGCTTTGCTCTCTGCGTTGTAACGCACTTGTTACAGACTCCACAACACCCCGTGTAGAAGAGCTCTGTGACCGCTTTGCGGTTACCCCTCAGAGCCTGTTAGCAGCAGCAAAATGCATCGGGGAGCCAAGACATAGGGACATCATATGAAAGAGTCACCAAACGTCAGAGTAGAGAGAGAAACACAATTTTTCATCCTGCAAGAATTTTTGATTTTTTTTCCCCATTGTGATAAAATAAAGAGAATCTTAAGCTGTTTTGTGACTTGCAAAACTTTTGAATTATGTTAATTTACATTTTGATAATGGTAAAGCATTCCATTTCACATTTGGGCTTTTGGTTTTTAAACTAAATTAGCATTTTTAAAAGTCTTTCTGAACCATTGTCTTTTAAAGAAATGAAAATAAGATATTCTGACAGTTTCAAGCCAAGAAGATTCAAGTGAAATAAAAAATCTGGCAAAAGATTACTTTTTTCTTGTAAAAAAAAGCTCTCCATTTCAATAAATTGTAATTTTTTCCACAGAAAAAGCATCCCTGGCCAATTCGGCTGTACATTGCATTGATACTCCCAGGTGTGACATGTTCCCTTGGTTTCTGTAGTTGTCTGGAAGGCAGAGGCTACCTGGAGTCTAAAACTCAACCTGAAAAGAAAGAACAAGGATGTCACTCTAGTAATAGGATGTGAAGGAGTCTTGTCTAGCATATGTCCTGCCCACTTTGTGTTTCTTTTGCTTGCAGCGAGGAGGTGGAGGTCGGTATGTTGATGCTGTGTCAGAATGGTCCTCAGCACAAAGGCTCTTCTCTTGTCCAAGACGCTCTCTATTCCAAACATGGAACATCCTCAGGGAGCAGCTCTGTAGGGTTTCAGGAAATTAAGACTGTGAGAAACAGCAACAACCTCAAATCTACAGGTCCACGGGACTTTTTGACCATGATGCCACCAGCCAGTAAGACAGCTGGTTTATCTTACACATTAAAATAGGTGGGGACCACCATCTACTCCCACTATAGATAGTGGGAAACAGTATTTCACTCAGAATCTACATACATTTCTGTGGAACGTTATTTTCTTGAGAGGAAAGTGATGAGATGAGAATGTGCCCTGCTCTTCAGGAACTGGGGAGGAGCTCACTGGAGGATTAACAGAAGGTTATCAGTGAGTTAAATGGGCATATGTCAGAGGAGGAAAAGAACGTTGGAATCAACAAGCATTTTCCTACTGTCTACCTTTGGTTTTGCATTGGGCTTTGTAATCTTAACCAAGAGAGTTTGCTCAGAGCACAGCAACATGCTAAGTTGGCAGGATGTCTCAGTAATGCAGCAGTGCAAAGTTAAGTCTTACTAGGCAAAGTTATGGCTATTAGGCTAAAGGCAGGTGCAAAAACCCAAAAAGGCTAAGTATCCAAGAATTACAAAAGCTTTGGGATAACTACTGCTGTAGTAAGCTACCTCAAAGAAAAAGTAAAAAAGTGTGGAGAGATACAGCTTTGCAGCAGCCAGTGCTCTGTGCTGCCTTAACAGCTCTCTGGAACTGATGCCCTTTTACGTGTCTTTCAGCTTAAACACAGCCTTTGACTTCTCAGTTGTGGACCATAGAGGCACACAGGGGCAACGTGCTTTGGGAATATATTGAGAGTGACAGGCATTAAGAATACAGTGAAGGTGGTGACTGCTAGCACGATCTGTAAAATTAATTTGTTTCCTTCCGGGTGATTCTGTTTTCTTCCAGCCAGTAAAATGGAAATGATGGCAGATGACTATGATACAAGAGACATCTTGAGGCCGTTGGTGTTCCGTCTCCATGAGAATGTCCCTGCAATAGTCCGTGAGGTTTTACTGCAACGTGGCTGGACTGAATTTGACAAAAAGGCTCAAGATGACACAGACTGGAACTTGTACTGGCGGAACTCACCTTTCCGCTTGACAGACCACCACAGCATTAAACCATGGCAGAGACTCAACCACTACCCAGAAGCTGTCCGGATCACCAGAAAAGACTACTTGGCAAGGCATCTGAAACGTATGAAAGGATCATATGGATCAGCTCTGTATGAGTTTAGTCCAGTGGCATTCATCATGCCCAATGACTATGTCAAGTTTATAGCAGAATACAGAAAGGAGAGACAGTCAATAGGCAGAAGACCTTGCTACTGGATTTGCAAGCCTGTGGATCTCTCCCGTGGAAGAGGCATACAAATTTTCCAAGACATTAAAGACTTAGTATATGACTGTACAGTCATTGTGCAGAAGTACATTAGCAACCCCTTGCTCATTTCAGGGTATAAACTGGATCTGCGCCTTTATGTGTGTGTCACCAGTTTTTGCCCCCTCACAATTTACACTTACGAAGAAGGACTGGTGAGGTTTGCCACTGAAAAGTTTGACCTCGGTTCTCTGGACAATGTCTATGCCCACCTAACAAACACCAGCATCAACAAAAATGGAGCTTCATATAGAAAATACAAAGAAGGGATTGGCTGTGGCTGTAAATGGACATTCAGCAAGTTTCATTCTTACCTTAGAATATTTGGGGTTGATGACATGGTCCTCTGGCAGAAGATCAATAACATAGTGATTCTCACCCTGCTTGCTGTAACCCCCTTACCTGTGGCTTGCAACTGCTTTGAGCTCTTTGGCTTTGACATCCTGATCGATGACAAATTCAAGCCATGGCTTTTAGAAGTCAACTACAACCCAGCCTTGTGTTTAGACTGTTCCATTGACGACACTGTGAAAAGAAAACTTCTTCATGATGTTGTTGAACTGCTGAACTACAAGCAGATTGACACTTTCAGGCAAAACCAAGTGGCTGGGATAAAGGCTGGCAGAAGGCGGGTGCCCTGGAGCACAGCTGGTGAGAGTGCCACGGAGAGGACTCATGGCTTACTCACTTGCCGAAAAGTGGCTAAATGTCCTTCTGCTTCTTCTGTACAACCTGCCCTGCAGGCTGCGAGAGGATCAACTCGTAAGGTGGCTACCCTGACCAAGAAAGCTGCCAGAGCACATCCAAGAAAAACACTGACTTCCCTGCTGCGGGAAAGGATGAACACACCACAGACACCCTCCCAACCAAAAGCTGAAGCTAAAAAAGAACGACTTGCAGGAGCTGGGCATTTTCCACAGGAGTCTGCCCAACTCAGCCGCTTGTTGCCAACACCTGACTTCTGCAATTACAAGTTAACCACATGCCCCTATTTCCTCTCTGATAAAGACCAGAGGCCTATCCCCCGTGTAGGAGATTTTGTCCTTATTTTTCCTTTCAATGAAGCTGCACTTCAAGCTTCCAGGGATGGGACAGATATAAAGAGCATCATAAAGGAAATGAACAAATTAGTGAGCAAACAGCATCAAAACAGCAGAAAACAACAAAAACCGCAGGCGATTTAACTTCTGTGTAACTTTGTGGTGTTAGGTTATATAGACACACCATAAACAATAATTTTAGCTGGAAGGAGGTAGATGTACACTGAAATTGTATTAGAAAGAGAGATGTTTAAAAAAACCACACAATTTTAAAATTATCATTTAGCAACTACCATGAGAGATTATTTTTTAAATTTAACCATTTTTTAAAATTAGTTCTTGCAATATTAATGTAATCCCAGAATAAAAATAGAAAATTACAGTTCTCCAAACATCCTCAGAAGTGCCAGTCTTGTTTATTATTTTTCTCAGCGATCTTTGCTTCTTTTCTTTTCCTAGCTAAGGGGACTTTGTGCCTTGAAAAATTGTTCACTTTACACCAGGGAGCATTCAACATGCACTCAGTTTACAAAGGTACAGGTAATATGAATGACACAAAACTATTGGGTTTTTGAAGAATCTGGTGGGCTTCCCAACATTCATTTCCAAAAATTAATTTTGCGTTTTATGAAACAACAGTATGGGCAGAGGGCAGAACAGAAACTGCAAATACCACGTTCAAAAGACTGGATCAAACCTCTCTCTCACAGACCCTGCATTAGCCAGCTGGTGGGTACAGTGGTTAGGCAGCTTGGTTTTGCTTGCAATGGTACTTTGGTGATCAGCTGTGCACAGAAGAATACTAACACTGAACTGAAGCATTTGAGCTGATGGTCAAAACGCTGCCTTTCCCTTGTACGTTTTTGCTGCCCCCAGGTGTCTGAAGGGAAATAACCCTGTTCAGAAGTCACAGCATATTCTAAATTTGAATCAAAACTGAGGCCAAAACCTGGCTGTAGCATTCTTCTGCTAATGCCAGAAAACCTGTGGGAAGTCAAGAAGTGGGGGTTCGCAGCTCTGTTCCATCTCCCTGAAGGATTCACAAAGCTGTTCACTAAACCCTCTAGGACAAAAACTAGAGTAAAATAGGGCTGTGTATTGCTACAGTTTAAGTAAATACGCAATCACACTTAAATTGGATTATTTGTGTTCTTACAACAATGGACTATAGCTGGTAGAGCCGTTACTGCTTCGGGTTAACTAATGCAAGGTAGAGGAGCCAGAGCGTGAGAATCAGCCTGAGAAATATAATGTGGCATGTGTCATAACTGGTCTGTGAAGGACTCCCGGTTATAACAGACCTGACAGAGCTTGTCATTTATGTGGGGGTTTTTCTGTCTCTTTCTTTTCAAACCAAATTTGTGCCCCTTATTTCAATAATGCCTTTGCTTTTACACTACAAAATATTACTTGAAAAACATGACTTAGTAAAAATGATGGACACACACGGGTTGGAATCCTCAGTAGTCTCACCCTTTGATTTCTCCAATTAAAGTTTTTCCGTTAATTTGCCAGAAAGTAGAACCAGGAACAGCAGAACCAAGAATACTTACCTACCATTACAACCTCCCTGTGAGCAGCAGCTAACCAGGTGAATGCACGCATTAGCAAGGTGTTTGCACACATGCACCTCTGTATGCCCACACTTTAGAGACTGACTTGCACACGTGTGTTACACCTGTGCAAGATCGCAGACCTAAATATTCCAGCATCAGAATGCTTCCTACAAGTACAGTAGAGTGCTTAATAAAGCAAGGAGCAAGCAGCATACAAACAAAATTGTTCCTTATTTAATTTACCATTAGAAGTGATTATATACACAGGTTGTTGAATGGCAAACAGTGATTTAAGGCTAAAAGCTGCAAACAAAGCCCTTTTTTCTGTGTTAGTGTAGAAACAAAGAGAATGTCAGCGTATTAACTGCAGAACAGGGACCTTTTGTTAAAAGGAATTCCTGGGAACAAAACCAGCAGTCCTTTACAAAACCTTAGTATCACATCTAGTTTCCCAGGCAAACTGAAAACTTTAATCACATTTACTCTTTTTATGAAGCTTAAGAGAGAAAAAAAAAATCTAGATTTCTTTTAGTCAGCATAAGGCAGCACTGAACTTAAATTCTTAGTGAAACACATGGAAAAGAATGATCTCTTGGATTTCTTTCAATTAGAGTTTCCTTTTACAAAACATATAAAATATATTAAATATTCCATCGTGAAAACCACAGGTTTCTAAACTGTTCCTTTGTTACACAGGAGTAAAAGAAAAACAATGCAGTTTTGTTATCACTGACATCAAGCTGCATGGATGTTCAGGGCATCATAATTAAATTCATAAATCGCAGCGTATGTGTGATCAACGTTAGCAACATTTCTTGCTCTATTCAGTCTTCTTCCAAAGATGTGCTGTAATTTGAGTGGTGATTTGTCCACAGTCTGACCCACTAGAAACTGTAGAGAAGAAAGAGCAATTCCATAATCTTGCAATTATTTTGCACTTAGGTGTGAGAAAAAGCTAAAGCAGTATGCTATGCAAGTGTGTTTGTTGCTACAGGAACCTGAAGGCCTTGAGGAGATAATTGGTCTTCTCAGTCAATGGGCAGGTAATGAGCTGAGCTCTACAGAGGAGATGCTTCAGTGCTTTGGAAAAATTCAAGACAGGTAATGGACAGGTAGTCTTTGGGGAAGGCAGCTGAAAGCAGCATCTGATAAATGATTAATCCCCCTAGGTATCAAGTGCCATCCAAAGAGCCTTAAAGATGGAGAGATTGACTCACCAGAAATATTTTTGCACTACTGGAAGAATAAAGGCAGTAGTGGCAAAGATTAATTCAAAACACAGCGACACAGAGGTCTGAGGAAAGACCGCTGGAGGAAGAACAAAGGGCTGTTTCACCCAAATAATGACCAGGGTGGAATGAACATTACATCTTGCCTTCAAATGTGCAAGACAGAGTTCTTAGATTATGATTGTATAATTATTGAATAATTCAGGTTGGAAGGGACATCCAGAGCTGTGACTGTTCACCCAGCTCCTGCTCAGGTTTTGGTTTAACATACAGCTCATGGTAATTCCTGATACATGCTGAGGTCTTCTGCTCCAAAGAACCTAACCAAACTGAAAATGTTAATTGCTTTCACAAGAAAAAAAAAAAACAAAACAAAAAACCGCAGATTTGTTTTAGTCAGCATAAGGCAGCACTGAATTGAAATTTGAAAAGCTTTGTAGGTTTGAGGTTCTTATGCCGTGCTCCTGAATTGTAGTCACTTTTGTAACTAGCTAGTGAAAGAACATGGAAAAGTGTTATCGGTGTCATGAAACAAACACTTCGATGAGAAGTACTGTGTGCATTTATTTTAATGTTACACACGCAAAGAAGGCAAGACTGCATCTCCTTCAAGTCCCACTCAAGAAGCATTTCATTCGGGTAAGTTTATTCCAAACTAAGCAGCAGTCACTGAGCCAAAGTAAATTTCAGCCCTACAGGTCCATCCGTTCATTTTTGCGAGGCTTAAGTCTTCCTAACAGTTCTGACCTGCCCAGAAAAGGGGTTGAGCTGCTTACGTACAGTGCATCCCTTTGAGGGGATCATTTCTTATCTAGGATGATATTACCCTAGAGTTTGGAGTACTCAGTTTCCTGTCTGCCGTTGCAGTACACAGTTTTTATGGTGCCGTCTGGGTATTCCCGCCTCCTGAACTGCACGGTGTGAATCTCCTTTTGACCGTTACTGAATGCCACTATTTTATCTCCATTCCTGAAAGGAATAGCAATGAATGAAGTGATGAGAAGGCACTGTCTGTCATTAACCTATCTCACTGAGCTGTCTAATGTGACACAACGAAAGTGAAAAATCATGGAATCATAGAATCACTAAGGTTGGAAAAGACCTCAAGGATCATCAAGTCCAACCGTCAACCCAACACCACCTAACCCACTAACCCATGTCCCTAAGCACCACATCTACACGTTTCTTAATGTCAAAGGGAAACTTTCTCAGACAGGTTATGATTCATCTCAGAATTTATGTAGGATGGCATTAGAGATGTGATCTCACGCTAAGATTTCAATACAAAGGCACTTCTGTACATAGCATAATACCTAACGCATGATGAGGTCTGCATTTTACATAACTTCTTCATGCAGAGATCTCAAGGCATTTTCAAAGCAGAAAATCTATTTTACAACAGGATCTTCCCTAAGCCCAGAAGAAGCACATGTAAGAAAGTCCTGCTGTTGTTTTAGCTCATTTTATATGGAGGAATAGAGAGATAACACACGAAGAGCCTTGCCCAAGATCATAAAGTTAGCCAAAATCTAGGAACAGAGCTCAGGAGCCCTCATCCTAAGTCCTTTGGTGCCTACACTGTCAACACAGACAACTGGTTATCTCCCAGCAACCCCGTGTAACTAAATGAGGAAAATTTCAGTCAGTTTTCCAGTGATAAATGGTCACATATCACCCAAGTCGGAAGTGAACAATTTTCAGTGCCACATTATAGCAAAACCGTCGTTATCTTACAAATCCTTTCTCCTTTCATCTGGAAATTTCCCAGCCATGCAGAATCCAACCACAGTTGTAAATGTCAGTATCACTAACACAAGACTTACTTTTCTACTTTTACCACTGTACCATCTGGGAAAAAGGTTTCCTTGATTCCGTCACTATAGAGGCATTTCACTGTGTGATCTGGGAACACGATTTCTTGTGTGCCATCAGGATAATGTTTTTCTGTGGAAAAGAAGTGTAAAAAGTCTGTCTAGTATTCTTTCATGTTGCTTTACACAGAGCTAGATCAGATTTTTTGGACATTGTAGCAAGGATGGAAAAAATGATAGGCAACATACTGCTAGAGAAATTAAAGAATCAAATAATCAGATAATAAAAATTATAAGAGATGCATTTAGATCTGATTATTATCTTTTCTTTGTAGGAGGAAACTGAGCAGTAAAGTGATGGATCATACTGGAAGTGAAATGCAAAATGAAAAACAAATACTGAATCTGCTGGAATCAGAATCAGATGACACTTTCATAACTGAAACTTTCCTGCACATGTAGTTCACGTGTATGAGCTCTTGTATACCTATCTGATTATTAGGGAACTGCAGCACCTCCAGGCCATCTGGATAAGCCGTGTGGGTTGTCTGTGCATCTGCATAATAATAAATCTGGAAGGAGAATTAAGTGTTTGTGGCATGTTCACAGTATTT
Organism: Pterocles orientalis; assembly: GCA_011057875.1. Lineage (NCBI taxonomy): Eukaryota > Metazoa > Chordata > Aves > Pterocliformes > Pteroclidae > Pterocles > Pterocles orientalis. The sequence goes on from WKFP01015071.1 coordinate 535,072, forward strand.
GCATAAGGAGATTCAACCATAACAATGTGCTTAAAAATAAGGCATCTTTAAAAAGTCATTTCAAAGTCATTTTCTGTATCTGGCATCCATAAAAGTAGCTATGTTTAAATTGCTGTTCCTTCCTCTCATTCACCCCCCTCCTCACAGCTGTGTCTGGATAATGCTACTTTCATCTCTGTAGCATACAAGAGAACAGTGCACGCATGAAAATCATCTTCCCACCTCTTTGCTTTGGCTCCCATCCATGCACTATTAATTTAAAATAGTCCCATTGCTGCCAAGGTCTCCTTTTTTTCCACTCTAGCTCACATTATTGTTAACTATTTATGTTTACATAGTGCCGAGAGGGAAGAACTCCCTATGCTACCTATCCCACAAATATATAAAAATCCAGTCCCTGCTTCAGATGGCTGCACCTGCCCTTGGCCTTCTTTTAGTCTCCTTTAATCTTCTTGGCCAACTACCCATTTGTTCCTCTGACTGTTCACCTTCATCCCTTTCCTCTTTTGTCCTTGTAGATGAAGCAGTTTCACCACTCAGCATTGTTAAACCAACACCCTTCCTCATCAATTTCCCACAGAATTGATAGATCAAGATAAATGATAGGATGTTGTTGGAAAATTGCTTAATCATTTTATTTTCCTTGTAGAAAAAAAGTTACATACCACTCTTTGATCGGGCATGATCTTCTTTACATCTCCATTGAAAAAGCTGATCGTTGTCATCCTTTTGTCAGCACTGATCTCTTTTTTAGTACCATTGCGGAAAGTGATGATTCGACGTCCATCAGTAAGCACCTCTTCTACCTGAAAACACACAGAACATCTATTGTAAATGAAGTCAAAGAAATTAACATCGCACTACCTTCCAATTAAACTGGAGCTCTAGTAAGTCTATGTACTATGCCTTTGTATTTCAAAAGCTATCTCTGCACCACAGGTACATTGCTGTTTGGTGTAAAAGAGGCCAAAAGGAATTTTCTTTTCACAAAATGAACTTATTTCTAGCACTCAGCCCAAGTTCCCACCCCACCACCTTGTTTTTCTGTTAAGCGAGGTAAGACGCACAGCCCTGTGTGGCGATAGGGAAGCCATTCAGGTTTTTCCTTGACCACCTTCAGTGAGTTGCTGTCTGTACTCATGTCATATATGCTGGTACACCTTCCACACAAGTCACTTGAGAGACCCTGGATTGTGTGAACCAAAATACCTGAACTTGGTGTATTAACACAGACTGCCGACATATATTCCAGCTAACATAACCCTGTAGGGACATTCAGTACTACAGAATTAAATGTGGCTGCATGCAGAGAGCTGCAAAATTGCTCAAAACTTCTTTACTACAGGGGGGCAATAATACATCATGGTTTAAACCCAATTCAGTGGCAAACACCATGCACCTCTCTCTCTCCTGTCCTGGAGGGTGGAGGAGAGAATTGGACGGGTAAAGATAAGGAGCCCCGTGGGTTGAGGTAAGAACACTTTAATAATCGAAATAAAATTAAAAATAATAACTATAATAATGATAATAATAATAATTATAATATATACAAACAAGTGATACGCAGTGCAACTTCTCACCACCTGCTGACCATGGCCCAGCCCATTGCCAGCAAGTGATCTTGAAGCAGAGAAAGTCTTGAAACTGCAGTCCCAGAAGAGAGCAATTACCTTCCCAGCTGACCCACATTAATATACTGAGTATGACTGAGCATGGCATTGTCCAGTTTGGATTAATTGCTCTGGCTATGCTCCCTCCCAGCTTCTTGTACACCTGCACACTAGCAAAAAATGGGAAGTTTTAAACATCCTTGGTTTCTTCTCATTCTAAATCCCATAATGAATCCAAAACACAGCGCTATTCCAGCTACTAAGAAGAAAAATTAGCTCTAGGCAACCAAAACCAGTGTGCTTTTCTACAAACAGTACATTGGTCAAATAAGACTTCATACCTAGCACAGCCTCTGGTTAATCAATTTTCCTGGAATTACTATGACAGCTGGTTCTGTTCAGCATGTATCAAAACCCATAATAGACTTTATTTGGTGAAGTGCAAAGAAGAAGCCAACCAGAAGATGCAATATAGCTCTGCCATGTGATTCTGGTTTTATCAGACTCTCCACAAAAAGGGAATACCTCCCAACCAAAAAAACAACACCCCCCCCCAAAAACAAAACAAAACAAAACCAAACCCAAAAAAACAAACAAACTAAAAAAAAAACTGGGAGAAGAGAAATGCGGTATTTCACTAAGTGGGCACTATAATGATTACTGAGGGCAAGATTTTACGTCTTAGAAATTATTTTATTTAAACATTAACTAGTTAGTAATGGAAACATGTTCTTATACTTACTTATGACAAAAGGCATTGCTACAAGAAGTCCACATAGTTTAAAGGAGGGGAGTTATCTCTTCCTAAAGGCATTAGTCCCCGTTTTGACCTCTCTCTCTAGTTGCACAAGAAAATCCAGCCCACCACTGAATTTTATTAATAAAATCCAGTGCTAAAAATGTCAGAGTGAACTTTTTTCACAATTAGTTTTCTTTTGAGGGTCAAACCAACAGATATTGTATTTGCTACTTCTACAAGAGGGAATTGTGATTGGTAGAAGCTTTCACGGAGCCCATCTCAGCATTAGCTATAAAAGAGTTATCATCTCAAACCAGTATTCTCTGAACAACTGTTATGTTGCAAAAGCCATTTCTATGACTGTTCACCGTTTCATTAATCAGCACCTGCATTGGTGGGGTCAGAAGAGAAGCCCAGACAGAAACTGCACTACTGTCTTAACTTTAGCCAAAAACCTTATCCAGAATTGACAACTCAGTCAATGTACCACTGATGCTACTGCAGGTGTAGCCAGCTGTGTATAATGAAAGGCTTCTCCTGCAAGTGGTGTCTCCCACAATGGCTCACTGCCATCAGATTTCGCTTCCAAGGAAAGGAAAGAATGGCCTTTAATCTTGCAGTACAAAACACCATCGCTACCCCACTACCACATTTCCATTTCTAATGGTAAGTACATCATTCCTCCCAGCCCACAAATGAGGTCGCTGAAACAAAAAGGAGCTGGTCAAAGTCATAGAGCAAAGCTGTGTGGGAGGTAAGAAAATCATTTGGCTACTTGATTTCCAGCCCATCTGCTACGCATATTTCCTACCATCCATGGTGTGACTTCACACTTCAGCTCTTCTTTAAGGAACAGACACTCAATTGGAGGCATGCTATGACTACTTGAAGCAGTGACTTCCTACTGGTGGTCTCTTCAAGTATTTTTACATCCTATTTTATCTCACCTTTCCATCACGATACTCTATTTTTTCCTGCACCTCTTCCTCACTTTTTCTTCTTTCTTGATGTAACACTGACCTTCTAGATAATATTGATTTTGGAGGCTGTATTATGAAAACATCACAGTCAGTATTATGTAAAAAAGAAATGTTTTTAAATTATTTTCATTAATTTTAATCAACTGTGCAAAAAATGTATTTACTTTCACACACACAGAGGAGAGCTGCCCTTTTTTTCTGGTATCACCTATTTGTAATGAATTGTGGCCTTTTAGACATAACTAGAAATGTTACACATTAACTTCAGTTTGCAAAGCAAAGGATAGCATGAAGTCCAAAAATGAGGTGACAAGAGTGCATTCTTGCCAAACTGCACCATAGGAAGTGGAGAGAATAAACACAAGAACAAGGAACACAACTGTCTCTGAATAGTGGGTTACTGATTTGCAAAGTGAGGTGCCTGTATTAGCTAGTTGCGCTCTTAAAAACGAATTACAGGGATGTTAGCTGTAGGTGATGCTAACTATGTAACTAAGGGCTATTCAGGATGTTACCCATTGAATTTGCCATTAAAAGGAGTGCTCTCCGCACTGCCTGGCAGCATAAAGGATCCTTAAGTTAATTGACCTCTGGCACCATGGCATCCAGAACAGTTACTGGCTGATGTTAATTACAGTTTGGAGATGGTGGGATCCAAAGGAAGAGGGAGTACTGCTCCCCACAGGGCAATTATCTGCTCCAGTAAAAAGCTGTAAACACAGTGCCCGAAGCTGCCAGATCCACCCCTAAAGCTCTGTGTCCGCTACATAGCATAGGAAATAGGAGTGGAAGATTAGCTTTTTCTTGGTGTGTTTTATTTCAGTTCACAAACTGAAAGAAGACAGTTGCTGATCATAGAAGAGCCAGGACAATAAGTTGTTTAAACCTTTGATTCAGCATCCAGAAAAACAGGAGAACCGTCTGCAGGTACTTTGTTGTCATATGCAGTTATGCCACTTCTCCTGTGTGTGGTCACAGAAGCTACTTTACTCTGAGGTTTTAGCGATTTTTCTGGCTTTTTAAGGTTAAGAGTCTCTTTTTCCTGAGAGGAAATTAAAATGTTAAATAGCAACATGAATCTGTTCATGTCCAACAGTTGTGCAGGAATATCTAGATAAAAAAAATCTACTATCTTATTTGCAAGCCATTACAATATTGTTTTAAAGAGTGTCCTTATGAGTAGAGGCAAGAAAATAAACCCAGGAGAGTATTGCTCCCAGCTGATGGGAGTTATCATGCTTTATATGAAAACTAATATCACGGAGTCACTGAATTATTTTAGAGAGTTACATGGTGAAATACCTCCGTTTCTTCATTGTTACTGCAGAGTGCAAATGTGCAAGTGTTGTTGCTGTGGTTATGTGAGAAGGGCATGTCTTCTGAGCTATCTGAAATGGGCAAAGACCTGCCTGTAAGAAAAAGCAAAGTAAAAGGGGTCACTGAAAGCACGTGAAAATTGCTGAATCACATGTATTTCCATACCTATCGCAGAAGGTTTTCTAAAGATGCTGGCTCTCAGATTCTTGCAACACATTGCTGCTTATACTGATAATGTTTGCTAACAGCTTGCAAATCAGTCTGTGCTGTGTCCTGGACCAAAGCGAAGTGCAGACTTCTACCACCTGGGCTTCCAGAACAACAAACTCACACAATCTGCCCTCCCTCTCTTGAAAAATGTAAATTTCGTAATTCTTCTAAGAATCGCAGGAGAGTTAGTGACAATATATTGCCTGTGAGCCAGGAGCTGGGGAGCAGTGTCTCCTAGTCCTTTGCAGAACACTCTAAGAAGGCAGAAAGTTCCCACAAATCTTACCTTTTCCACAGGAAGACGAGTTAGGCTCCTTAAAACCATCACTCAGATGCGAGACAGCTCCAGGTGATTTCCTGTCTTCTGTTCTTCTCCCACTAACAGAGGGTCGATATACAACCTGAAGCAAAACAGAGAGACCCTGACATACAGCCATGCTTCACTGTAACATAGGAGCTATCAGCGACATGGCCAGAGCGCACTTCCCCTTCCCAGGAGTTGAGCGAAAGAGACAGGAATGGAAGAGCTGGAAAAGGCCTCAGAGGAAACCATCCCCCCCATCCCCTTGCCCTGTCCCTTCTCTTGGGAGCTGCATTCCAGCAGCTCCCGCTCTTGGTCCACGTCGGGTTGCATGGCAGCCATGCCCATGCCTGGCCATGCACCTCATTGATCCAAATCCCGTCTTCCTGTCATGACCTGTCTCATTACGATGGGCTTTGATGATTGGGTCTAATCAGGATCCCAATCCAGCTTCTGAACAATGCTGCAAAAAGACAACAAAGGCAGTCTAAATAGACCTTGCTACTGACTTACTTTTTCTGGTTCAAAAGGTGTCAGTCTTCCCTGGTGAGGTGTCCTCCTGCCAGTCGGTGTTGTGCTTCTGCCAAGGGAGCAGTTAGGTGGTTTCTTTTCTTCATGTTCCTTTGTCACCGATCTCAAAGGAACAGCCCATTGCACAGAGTTTTTTATTGCCTAAAAAGTTTGAATATATTTGTATTAAGTTGATATAAACATTTCTGAATAACATTAAAAATCCTTCTACAACAGGTGCATCATTAAGTGTTTAAAACTTTCAGGAAAATGTTTATTTGTGTATGTGGGCATACATACAGGCACACAGACACACACACATATTTTATACGCAATTCTCTGTTTGGAGGTCTTATTTTACTTCCCACATTTGTCTTTACTTGGACAATATTGCAAGTCAAGAGTAATCCAAGGTGCACAGCTCAAGGCCAACAGCTGGTCTCAGGCTCTCATCCCTCCATCCTGACCATCCTGCCAAGAGCAGGAAAGCTATCACTCTCTGGGATACCACAGCTGAGCTGACCCCAGTAAAATATGTCACATGAGAGTTCATTTTTACCTGCCAGACGTCCACTCTTTTTACACCTTGCTCTTACACCTCTCCATCAATCAAGGCTGACACAAGCCTTGTAGGACCCCAAGAAAGATAGGAGTCACAGAAGAGGAATAAGATGGAAAGATCACTGTCACTCTAAAGCACTTCTCCAATTTTTCTTGGAGACCTTTGATCAGAACACAAGAGGAAACATACAATATTCCTGCATGACCACTGTGAGATATGTGGGATTTACACTGCCAGGGGTTGGCAGCTGCAAGGAAAACATGTTGGTATGACAGGAGAACTGAGGCTGCACTCTTACCTCGTCAAACCTTATGAAGGTACTGAACCTAACATAGAAATGCTTGGCAGTAGGAGACAAAGGCATAGTCTCACTGCCCGTATTGCTGAGGTCATCCCAGAAAGGGCAAGGGATGGTGTCTGTGTCTGTCAGAATGGATGGCAGAAGAATCTCTGGAGCATTGAGCTGATAAATGACTAGGAGCACGCACATAATGGTCAGAAACATTCAAAAAGCCCATGGAAATGGTAGTGGGTACTCTTGATTTTGAAATGTCTTGCCCACTGGAGAGAGTCTGCTTGGGAAGGTGAGTGTAAGCAGTCCACAGAAAGGAGAAATTTGCCATCAGCTTCATTTGCCCAAGTCCAAGAGCTATTGCTCATATAAAGGGGCTGCAGGGTCAGGGGAAGAAATGGCCTTCCAACATGCGCAAGGTAGATCGATTGTTTCCCATCTCCAGTGAAAACAGAATAAAAATTAATCAGCTGGTTGTCTGGTGGCAACAAAAAAAAAGATGGATTTTTAGTTCTGAAGTAAAACTTCATAACTAAGAGAACAGGTAGGTGGCAGAAGATGCCAGCTCCTTTTGGATCTTTCTCATGGGAACTAGCGAAGCACAGATTAAATAGTCATCAGTGACATTCATCCTGCTCTTGGCAAAAGGAGGGACCGGGTGACCTCACGAGGTTCCTCCAGTCCTACAAATCTATGCTATCAGGCAGGCAGCAGTGAGCAGGAGGATGTGTTTTTACTCAGGGCCCACCCAGACCAGAGAAACTTTAAAAATATTATGTTCTCCTTGATCCTCCTGCTCAACAATAATCCTTTAAATTTTCTAATGAGCTTTTTCCTCCCAAATGTTAATAACTACAGTTCTTCATCATTCTGATATAAATCAAATTGTTCTGGAAATCTCTCATTTGTCAGTTCCCATAAAGAAGGCACTCTTACAACTTTCAAATATCACGGTTTGTGTCACAGAGTTTGTGTTCCCACTAACATAAAAAATCTGGGGAAAAGCCAACAAATACTCATGGATTAAGCAGTGGATATTCAAATGCTACAAAGGTCTGTCTACATATTCCCAGAACTCATACTTCCCTGCTTCAGAGTTAGTAAATGATCAGGAAGAACATTCATAGACGGGGAAATCACATGCTCAAAGGTCATCAAAATCCCTTGCAAGATTAGACAGCAAAATCCATCTAATAAGATTGGAAGTAAGTACCTTTGACCCTGGTTGAACCTCTTCCAACAAAAACATTAAGAGATGTTGTCAGTATACCTTTCAATAGAACCCTTCCCTCTGCAAATGAATGTGCCTGTTCTCATAGAAATCCCTAACATCTATCCCGAGTTCCATGTCTGGCAGGAAACCTGCAACTCATTCCTGCTAAATGTATAATGTGGTGCGTTCAGAAATCAGCTTGTTTGGAGAAAATTCATATAATAAATATTAATAATTAATAAATATTAACTATTTTGGCCAGTCTTGCAGGCCTTATTTGGAAAGAATCATTAATGATGTGCTAAACTAAATGGACATTTATTTTGACCTCCTAAAGCACAGCTTGAAGTGGCCAGCTCCTCACCAACTAGGTCATGCTGCAGTACAAACAGAAACCATCATTAGAAGTATTATAGGCAACACAAATATGTCTTTTTTGAGATGTAGAACATCTCTTGGATATGGGAGATTTTTTTTATAAAATCCTATATCCCTGTCTTTAACCTGTACTGGTCATTGTTTAGACTTGCTCCCTGATTGTTTTTGTACATGCCCTCAAGTTCTATCAGTTTTGACAGAAATAAGTCAGATGTTAAGTGTTGGTTTGCCTTCTTGATTAGAACTGATGAAACTCACCAGTTCTAGGTATCTTTAACTTAAATATGCATACAGGTATACGCATGTCTCTGTGACATGCATTTCTGCTTCTGTTGCTCAAGGTTATCCCATTCACCTTGAGGTGTTACCGTGCACAGATTCTCGATTCTGGACAGAAACAGCATGAGAATTTGTTTTATCTATATGCAAAATTCAGAATTCACAGGATCTTTGAGGGAAAGCACCTAGCAAAAGAGCTCAAATACAAAGGAAACACAAGTGAGTCACCACGTTCAGACCTATCGCTATGACACAGATTTTGGGCTTCTCTTTAATCTTCCATTTACCTGAGCCTCCAGTTCTAGATTCAAATAATCAGCAGCCACTCTGTTCACTGCAGGGCCTTCTTCTGCCATCAGATCAGATAAAGAACATGTGTCTCTGTCAAACATCTCAGAGTTCACCCAGGACATCTGGGCACTGTGCGCACCAGCTCATGCTCGAGCTGAGTTCCAGTTGGATTGGATCCAATGCTAGCTGGATGGTGAAAGCTCAGATGACGGCGAGCCCAAAAGTCTGCTGTCCTCAACTGTCCCCTTCTCAGAACCGTCACTGAAGCCACAATATTTTTCTTTGCACATGGCTGCATGCCACAGGAGGAAAATGAACTCAGTGGGTCTCAAGAGTCTCTATGTAGAATAAATGTTTCTGGTTTTAACTCATTTTGCAAGAGTGCTTGAGATGTTCAGATAAAACAAATTATTTTATACCTTGAAAATTTCTGGGGTAAGCTACCAAAGACTTTACTGGCCACTTTAACTGGAGATACTACATTGCACATTATTTCTCTGGCCAGTATTTCTGTCTGCCACAGCACAGAAGAATGGAGAGATCCCAGCTGTAGAAGGGACTGGGGAGATCCAACATCAGTATAGAACAAATAAAACAATTTCCTGTAGCGAAGCCCTCCACCTTCTGACTTAAAACCAACATATATTGCGCAGAAATAAAGCCAGTCTTGAAGGCAGGCACATAATATCTGCATCCCCTTTGAAGCTACTGTTTCACACATGACTGATTCCACTCTTTTAAGCATATTCAGTTTAGAGTTGTTCTTATAATTATCTCTTTTCATGTCTGGCACCGTGCAGGATTCACTAAAGCCACTGTCAAGACAGGCACTGTCATGATCACTAGAGTGGAATAGTTGCCTCCTTTCTCATCTGAATGTTATACATTTGATTTCCATCCCTAAACAGGCAGAGAGCGCGGTGTGTTGGCTAATCTGAGCTACATTTCGCTTTAGTCTATGGAATCGGGAGATTAGCTTCTAGTAGGTAGGAGGCATTTCAGAGACTGTTCACTTGAACAAAGCACAGATTTCAGCTAAATGTGAGCAAAAGGAAGAAAGGGGACTAGTAATAATCAAGATGCTCATAATAAAATGCAAGAAATACAAAGCCAAGAGAAAGAAAAGCACAATGAGATATTTAGATATCTGTCTATCCTGAACAGTGAGATGCGTAAGAAGCGTGATAAGCTGGCTGTTGAGGAGCAGACAGATGTGCCAGTGAGAATCAAGCATCTCACTTGTCACAACCTGTAAAAGCAAGGTGATTTTCCCACTGTCTTTATCAGGCAGAAGGCCACTAGTGCTTATTGGCAAGTAGCACCTCAGATGGCACAATACTGGATTTATGGTTTGCTAAGGCAAGGAGTGGCAGTTCCCCGTAAAACCAATCTGTGAAGTAGCAGGTAAAATGAATTCAGAGCATATCTCCAAACAACAGGCAGTTCAGTCAGGTCTAGAAAAGGATAAAAAAGTTTGGCCTCCTGCTACTGCAAAACCAGAAGAAAAACTACAAGCAAAGTTATGCTGAATGACGGCACAAGCCCACTGCAAGAAAGCATGACCGTGCTCATACAGACACTTCCACTTTCACCAATTTCAATTCCAAAGAACATTTTCTTAAATAAATATTTGAAACTGTGGAAAAGTGACTACTGGCAACAGGAATGCGTACTTTGCTATTCACATCTCTAAAGTGTTTTTGCAAAGATGTCTTCGGCCCCACGTGAGAGATGCTGTTGTTCTTGTGATTATCTCTCCATGACCTTTCTTCTTGTTTGAATGAAGGTGCTGTCTCTCGCAGAATAGCTTCTGCAACCTAATGGAAAATTTTTTATAAATATAAATTTTTAAGTTCAAGTGACAGCTAGTAGCATCAAACAACCCTCAAAGCCATCTGGTTTTCTGTTGTAATAAAAATTATGATGGTTAAACACAACAAATGAAATTCCACTTCTTATTCTGCTAGGGGCTGAAACTCCGCAGTATCAGACACAACAATCTCTGTATATGGTATCCTAGCATCTTTGTATGCAGCATCACTCACACACAACAAACATCTTCAGTGGCTTGAACAGTAGTTCTACATCACCAAATGTCCCAAAGCAGAATAATAATACAGAAATCTGGCCTACAACAGAAGTCAATTAGCTTTTTCTTATCCCTGCTTTTAATAGAATTTTTATATCTTTTCATTCTGCACATATGACTCTAATCTTTTTTTCTGACCCTCACAATCTATAAGAGGATGAGTCATATGAACAGGTAGGTTTGGGAAAATTAAAAATAAAGGGTAATGTCACTTGAAGTGGCATTTTCAATGGAACTTAATAGTGTTAGGTGAAGAATCTCATTAACAAGTACATTAAAATCAAATAAAAAGAGAGACCAAAACTTCTTCACTCCATAAAGCAAAGGACAGGTTAATTGGTGGTTCTAACATCTTTTAAAGAAACATTACTAGAAATTAGCTTTGCAAATTAGGAAAATACCTAGGAGTAAATGGCTTGATTTTATTTTCTCCTAGGTTCAGCCACTCTGTGGAAGAGTAGGATTCATCTCACCAGACTGCACCATCTAGAAGATAATTACTTGTCCCCGTCGCCTTGACGCACATGGGATGAAATTGGTCCCTCTTTAAAGGCACCTATTTTTCTCCCTTGAAAACTCGGAGATTAAATGACCCACTCAAACCAGGCTTCTGTCTTATGAATTCTAGTCTGAAACACTTAATTTCACCAAGGCTTACTGTCTCCTGTGTAAGAAGTGGGTAACAGCATTCTCCTGTTATATAAAGAGTACAATTCATTTCAGGAGTCTTTAGTTGTCTCATTTAGGCACGGAATGTAAATTAGTTAAAGACTCCCTCCTTAGTGAAGAGAGATGTCTGCCCTGATATAAGCGTCTAAGAAAGGTTGGCTGGATCACCTTGTAGAGGTGCCCACCTCATGGATGAGTAAGGCAAAGTGAAAGAGGACCACACAAAGAGTATTTTTTAACATGGATTGCTACAGAACCAATTTTTCCCCCTTCAAGCTAAGCATGGCAGGAATGGAGGAACAATATTCACACATCAGCTCCAAAGAAAAACTACTCCTGAATTTTTCGGACAGTATTAAACAGATAATATCTTCCAGTACCGGTGTCTCTGATTTTCTCTCCATGAAATTCACAGCTTCTGAGTTTTTTTCTGCTTTCCATCCCTGATGTTCTGAAGCTCTGAGCTCATCTCGAAGCTCCATGTTCTGCCTGGTCAGCATCTCAACCTGGTCTCTCAGCTTGCTGTAGGCAGTATGCCAGCAGGACTCATTTCTCCTGAACTCCTCCTGCAGTCCAGCAATCTGCTGTTTTAATATCTACCAGTAGAAAAAAAAATAATGTGCCATGTCATTGCCTGTTCTGGACCAGGCATGCCCACTTTATACACCCAGAAGGAAGCCCGGAGTCTTTTGTTCTGCTTAAAGGTCTACAGTATAAAGGTCTCCAGTATAAAGGTCTGCAATATAAAAAGGACACATTTGAAATCATTTCTTTAAAAAAATAAAAATAATTTTTAAAAAAGCCCCCCAAATCCTCCGACCAAAACCAAAACAACAAAAAACCACTACCCCTCAAACTGCTATATTTGAAACAAATCGTTTTTTACAAAGACAGCAGAGAGAAGTCCTTGCTGTGTGAAGGAAAATCAGGAAATGCAAACTAATCATGCAAACAAACACCATGAAATGTGAATATTTTCAAAAAAAGGCAAGAATACAAGGTGTATTTTAATGGCAAAAATGTCAGTTCGCCATATCTTCATGTAGCGACAAGAGCTGAATAGTTAAATGGTCCTTACAAACAGCAGGTGATTGCAAAGACATAATTTTCAGCTGAGGTCAAGAAAATGAAACTAATGAAATTTGGTGCATTTTGGAGAGAACTTTTGCATATACATGTACCTCTATTATTTTCCCCTGCTCCCTTCTCCTCCCCTCACCCATGCTGATGTCCTTTTCCTTCAGAGCACTCATGCCAGGTACTTCCAATAGAATATTGGTGGAGCTAAGCTGAAAATGTGCTGTTTGCTCTATAGTCAACCAGTCATGATGTGCAACTCTTTCCTACTTTCCCTTCACTTGTCTATATTTGCCCACTTGTGTCCTAGTCACCACCCTTTCTTTGCTGTGAGCTGCCTGGTCAGAATTTGGCACATCCATCAGCCATTTTCGAGAAGTCACAGACTTCTGAACTTGGGAATCAGACAGATAAGTGACTCAGAAAGTGGTTTGCAATTATTTGGTGGAAATTTACATTTTTGAACCTGCAAACCTACACTCATTATGTTGTCAGGTGGGAGCAAAAGATTAAAGCAATTCTGTCAAACTTCATCTCAAGGGCTAGAGCTAGTCAGGAAGCACAACTATTCCCTGGCAGAAATTCTAACAATTTTTTTAAAATCCCAGGTGGGAAGAAAGCTGATGTTTCAAAATAGTATGCAGAGAAGGCATTCCAAATATTTTTATTCAAAACACTAAAATAACCTCATTGAAACAGTAATTTCCTGTTGTAAATGTTACCTCTAGTGATATATGAAACATGAGCAGAGAAAACACTCACGATGTGTATGGTACAAAACTAGGTATCTCAAAAATGTAAAAATGAAAAATTTAAAAAAAAGTAGAGAAAGTTTGAGCAAAGCACTATCTTACCAGTTTTATTTGTTCTGAAAATTTTCTGGTCGAGAAAATAATTGAAATTGTCAGTTTGCTGTCAAATATATCAGTTTGGTTTAGACATCCTTTTGCAGCAGAACATTGTTCCAGACATTTCTGAGCATTGCCTACTTCTATCCTATAAAAGTATAGCTTTTAGCTGCCCCTGTCTCCTTTATCACTGTCTAGCATGGCTCACCATTTTTTTTTCTTCTCTTTATCAGTGATTCTTCTAGAAAATTACTTGAAGCCATATTCTGTCTAGCTGGTTTTAGTAGGGATAATAGCCACAGATATTCAGAGATTACTTTATCACTAAGGAGGCTGAAATACAGGATTCAAACAGATAGAATCCCCTAAACAAACACAGAAGAAACAACAATAAATGACTCAGGGATGTTATTAGGCAGGTTATGTTGTGAGATACACAGATAGATATCATGACAATACCCCAGAGCCAAAAGTCAGGATAGTTGAAAGAAAATAATCAACAAACTCCCAGCACAGGGATGAGAATAGAGGATGATGGCCAACTTTTCTTCAGAAGCAGAAAGCACAACCTGATTTTTTTCTTATATAAAGGAAGTAAGATGTACATGTAAAACACAAACCTAAGCAATGTCCTATGAACATTAAAAAATCTTCACTGTACGCACAACTGTCCTCAAGAAGTAGCATGAATAATTGGCCATCTGTGACAAACAGAAGGATTCAGGGACTACCATAAGATGCCTGTATGGAAGGATATTGATTGATGAAAACTCTATTCTACAGAAGACAGCTTACTTGTATTTCTTCTGATTTCACATTTTCTCCAGTGGCTCTAGCTGTTCCTTTGAACTTGCTATGGGCATTTTTTTCTTTCTGCAGTGGGTGGATTTGGCTTCTATTGTATTCCAAAGGGTGAGTCAGCTCCTGGCTCTTGACAGTTTTGAGCTGGTCCATTCGTGTTCTGTTCAGAAGGTAAACAAAGAGTATGAAGTTGGCATAAAGAGCACAATGGAGGACTGTCTTTAGGTGCACCTTCTTTGGGCATGATTTTTGGAGGGCTGGGGCATGTCCCATATATGCTGTTACTGCTGGGAATGACCACAAGTTATTAGCACTTGTCAGAACTGCGGTCCTTCATCGCTGGGAACACTCATGCATTTGTTCAGCTGCAAAATTTATTCTATTGAGCAGATGGAAATAATTCTCATTGAAATTTTCTAATAGCACAATGACCATGAACTTAGAGGCTTTTCAAGACATTTTCTGTTCTGAGAGATAGCTAAATTAGGGCAGACCTGCAGAGGGCACAGCTTGTTCCCTGGCATTGCACCTCTGAAGCGCTTCACCACGCAAGGCTGGGTGGTGAGCTGTATTTCCAGCAGACCAGTCACTACTGCAAATCAGAACAGCCATGGACCTGAATGAAAGGTGATAAAGTGCTTTACTTCCCATGGGTAAATATACTCCAAGAGTTACGTGTGGGAGCTCAGCATGCAGAAGAGGTTTTGCCTTTGAACTCAATGTCTCAAGGCACAAGTGGTCTGGAAGTGCACTAAAAAACTCAACAAGAAGGAAAGAATATAAATCTTTACACATCCTCAAATGGAGTATATTTGTATGACTATGATCCAGCTGCTTAGTTCATTTTTAATGTGATATTAAATTATTTGTTAGCTTCCTGCTTCAGCTCACCTCATGACCTACAGCCACCGTCTGGCCATCACTATCATTTGAAAAGCAACATGAGCTAAAGGAGGCAGTGTTAACTCATGTTTTCCTCTCAGGAATGGAGTTTAGCACTTCAGCAGCAAAATATGGAAGTTCTCAAAGATCCTAAGAGACAAACAAACTCCCCATAACCTGCTCTTTAAAACTCGTTACCTGATTTTTATTTTTCGGTTGTTTTCTATCCTAAATAAGCCTGTCTAATATTCTAGTTAAAGGAGTGCTAAAAAAAGTCTCAGGAATAGTCAACAGAACTATTAATTCTCTTCACACTAACACAGTTAAATTAGCAAATAGAGCCCCTGTGTGATTACGTCCAGCCTACCACTGCTTCATATCCAGACCAGTTGCCCTGACGTACAATATACCAGAACAAAAGCAAGACACGAGATCAATATATAACATCTTCCATTGAAGACTGAGCAGTGCTGTCTTAAGTTTCTTGCATCCTGTAAAATAAAATCCAGGTAGCTATTCCTCCCAGCATCTCAGCTGATACCAACCTCTAGTTACACAAGAGTTACATCTGTGCAAATAAACAAACCAGAGCTGGAGCAGGAACCCAAGTGTGCAATTGTCCAGAGCACTATCTTGCTAGCGTGAGCTCTGCTCTTTGCATCGACCACCCAGCACTACTCTAGGCTGAGCTGGGCAAGGTTTGGAGGTTAGTGGAGGCCAGGGATCAGGGCCAGCAGACAGCTGGGATGCAGCCACTCTGGTCTGCAGGGTAAGACAGGTTAGTCCTATGGAGGTGTTCTGCTGTGCCGCTTTGTCTCGAGGCTAGAAAACAGACCTTGACCTGAGGAAACGCAATAACCAAGGACACCAGGAGCACACACGATACTTCTTTGGAACCTCTGACGATCAGTTTGTACCCCGCCAGTAGATTGCAAAGAGGAGCTATAGCACAACACAAATACAAAATGCATAAAAAAAGGCTGAGCACTTTGTGCTAACACAAATTCTTACATGCGTCCCAGGCACACCTCTGCATGAGGCGCATGGCAGCGGGCTGTGAGGCAAAAAAATACATGAAGCAAAAGTCTTTTTTACAAGAAAAAATCTTTCAGCAAAATGCAGATGGGAAAAAAAACAACACCAACATATTGGCTACTGCTGTTGATCCAGAAAGAGTGCAGATTCAATACTGCAAGGAAATTACATGTTAAAAATGGCAAACGAGCTTGTCCATTGTTGAATATCCAATGTTGAATCTTCTGACTGATGTCAAGAGCCAGCAGCAACTACCTCGGGCGGAGCCACAGGCTGCTGCCTTGACCACTGTCCAGGCTCCGTCAGGCACCAGCTACGCACACCACGCTACATCCCAACGGTTTTCGCCCTCTTGCTTGTATTATTTGTGCCTGCAACGGTCTGAAAACAAAGTGCTTGGAAATGAAAGGATGAACAGACTGGGCAGGTCCAGGCACGTCGTGCTGCTCTCAAAAGGGTTTTCATTGCTTCCAACGAGCACAAAGTGTCAACATGACACAAGTGCTGTTGATGTGGTGGCTGTCTTGTGGTCCTGGTTACTGGTTTAAAAACACAAGCAGATTCCCGGTTTGCATAAATCAGCACAGGGCTGACACAGTCAAGGAGGATAAGCTGCCTTTTGCCATTGCTTTTAGCTCATAAATTAGAAAAAGTGAGGAAAATATGTACACATTATACTAGGCAGGCATTTCTGGATAAAAATCTGTGTGGAAATGCTAGGGGCTACTATGGCTAATGACATGAATA
The DNA here is from genome assembly GCA_011057875.1 of Pterocles orientalis. Classification (NCBI taxonomy): domain Eukaryota; kingdom Metazoa; phylum Chordata; class Aves; order Pterocliformes; family Pteroclidae; genus Pterocles; species Pterocles orientalis. The sequence continues at coordinate 551,902 of WKFP01015071.1, forward strand.
AAACCACAGAAAGCTCTTTTAAAAATCTGCATTATTATGAAAAAATCAAAGCCAACATCATCTGTGAGGCAGCTTTTGTCAACAGGCAGAGAATGCAGTGCTGGCAGAGTGCGGCACTGCAGTGATTCTGCACTAGTACATCCCTCCACAGCCAAAATTTATACCCGTAAAAGTAAAAGCAGCACCTAATTTCAATAGTGGCTTTATTACCTGCCAAATCCCACAAATATTCACATCTGGAACACCTGTTCCAGTCAGCCAGAGATCATCTTCCAACACGTTTGCAAGATCACAGACAAGAAGGATCTTCAATGAAGCCATTTATTTCTAAGACATTGAAAGCATTTTGCTATAGGAGGAAGTGGTAGAAACTGAGAAATGAAATTCAGAAATATCCTTTGGCACTAATCCCATGGTCTTTGACATCAAGAGGAACGGGCAAGCAGATGTGAAAAATGATTTCTCGCTTTGCATTATATATTGAGATAAAAATACAAATCAATAAATTACGCTAATTTGGCACTGGGTAAAAACTAGGCTTGAAATGCAAAGAGGAAAAGAATCTCTCCTGTGTAGATGATACCTAGTAATTTCTAACAGATTTAATCACATTAAAAATACATATTTCATATGTTTGCAACCATGCGCAATTTTTATTAGAGGCATTTGCATAACCTGTAACTCGTTACAGTTGTGAAGGCACTTCCATTGCAAACCCCATAGTTTTAAAATTCATTTCTTGCAGGGATTTTGTCATAAGGAATTATTTTTCTTCTCTGAAGATATAAAACCAAACCAACTTTCAGCATTTAATAATTACCACAAATTACAAAAGCAACTCTCTTGAATTTTCAAATTCTTCATTTATATGGTACCAAATGCATCCTCAGTCTAATCTGAGTACAGGTATTCTGGAAATAACAATGCTGTTGGCATTGATGTATGCTATACATACACTTTTACTAACTTCAGAAATATGGGCTACCCTGATGTGAATGTGAGTTTATCCTTTACTCCATCAGCAGCCTGATCCCATAAAACAAATTACCCTGAGTTCTTACTGATCTTGGTGTAACCTGAAGATGTTCATCAACTTTTCGAAAGCATTTGGCATTACTCAGCTCTAAGACCCAATCTGCACCAGTGTTTTCAGAGTTGGCCCCCTTCAGTTTTGCACGTTACTTTTAATCTAGACAGTTAAATCAGTGTTTCAGTTCCGAGACGACATAGATGCCCTCAAAAAGAAGCTAGATAAATAAGTAAGAATTTAGCAGCCCGATTTTAAGGATCCTAAAGGAAATCGTGCTTCACTGCAAATCAATTTCTGGTGTACCTGTGACAGTGCATTGCTTTCTCTTGTTCTTCTTCCACCCTAGTCAGTGCAGGGGTTCCTCTGCGAGATACTCCAGTCTCTAATCCTCTGGTACGGATGTTCTGGGTTTCTTCTACAAAGACACCTACGTTAGTACACACAACTTTCCGAATATTTATGAACCCTCTCTATGTATTTAAAACCACAGTCTGCATAAGTGCAGTAAGCTTTGTTGCTTAGTCTGTCAAAAGGATTAATGTGTCTTTGCCTAATTATGCAAATATTCTGTTCCCAGTGTAGTTCTTAGTAGAGCAATCCAGGTCCTACAAACCACGATTAGTGAAATGGATTTGGTGATATATTGGTGTTGATAGCTGAATTATTTTTCATAAATGTGAATGCCGTGTGGTAGTTCAACCTTACTTTGAATGTTACTTTCAAAAAGGCCTAACAGCAGCCTGACATGGACCTTAGCAAGTTGTGACAGAGCAATTGGGAGTGATTTGGAGTGAATATTTCTGCCCTGGCAATTACTGCAGGCAGAACAACTGATTTTGACTGATCCTACACAAGCAGACAGCCAATGGGTTTGGGATGAGGAGTCAGTATGGGGGAAGTCCTTCAGTGGAGACTAAGAGAGAAGAAAAGTCAAGATCCAGTTTAATAAAAAGGACTAAAACCTGCTCAAGCAGGATACCATCTCATTGCCAGAAGTAAGATCACTGGGACAAAACGGTGGAAAGATTGGTTGACCAAAGAACTGGGACCACATTCAGGACAAACTGATTGAAGATGTTCTTAGGAAATCGTAGTTTTTCACTGATGTGAGGCTCTCTGTGTCTTAGGAACAAAACATGCAAATTTGGGAAATTATTTTGACCACCTTCTTAAAAATCACCTTATCTCTGAGGAGGGTAAATAGAGAAAGTGAACATCTCATTGTCAAGGAGTCAGTGGGAGGAACATACCTGAGCTACAGGGAACTCTAGCACTGACTCCAGGAACTCGCTAAAACTCTCCCTCATCTCGTGAGGCCAAAAGTCTGCACTTGAAAGTGCACCTCAAGCAACAGACTTAGGAAAAATGGCTAGTGATGATGGAGAGCCAACCAAAACAAGGGGCTTGGAGATATATCTCTCCCCTCTTCCTTTTTTTTTCCAGTTTAGGACCAAGAGGTGGGCATATACCTAGGGAACATTCACAGAAAGAGTCATAAATCCAAGAGAATTTTTTTCCCCTGTTAAAATATATGTCAATCTACACTCGAGTAGCTCTTACCTGATGTGTCTGCAAACAGTTTTTTCTGTGGTTCCTGTACTGCGGGAGTTTCTTTAATCTTGAAAGGAGGAATCTCATCGGCCACCGTTGAGGATGGCAGATGTAGGCTTCTAACACCCCTGACCCTATCCTCATTCTTTGGTTCAGGCTCATGCTCTCTCCTTCTCGATCTTGTGAGAGGGAATGGGGACTGCTGAGGGAAAGAGCAAGCCTTGCTCCCTCTCAGCCTGACAGCCCCAGTACTGGAGTCACTGCCGCTTGTGCTGCAGGAGAAACTGTGTTGCCTTGAGGTTGCCTGAATATCTTGTTTCCGTGGGGGTGATCTGCCGTCCTTGTTAACAGACATTTTTTCAGTCCCACTGGGCTCATCGCTAGCATAATCACCGTCTGAGAGATCCAAACATCCATTGGTATGATCTACTCCCTGAGAGCCGTGCTGGGAGGGATACTGAGATGCGGGGTCATCGTCACTGTTGGAGGATAAGCAGCTTGACTCGCAGGACAAAGAAGCAACATGGCATGTTGAGGCAGCTGTAACCTTCCTTTGCCACTCCTGTTGCAAGGCTGAGGGTGAGCTTCCCTCCTCCACAGCCTCAGATGAGCTATGCGTAAGTTTTACTATCTTGTCATTGACCATCTTAAACCCAGTATGGATTTGCCTTTTGCTTTCTGAGCTCAGGCTCCCTGGAACAAGTTCCTGAGGGCACACCTGAACCCAGTTCTGACCCCGTCTGAATGCAGGGCCTGCAGTCCGCTCTGCCTCCTTGGTACAACCTATTTCTAAATCCTGGAGTGAGGAACGCTTTTGCAGGACTTCCAAGGGGGGATTTTCTCCCCCTGTGAGGTGACCCTTCAGCGACCGATCCATCCTCCCTGGGTCCTTTTGCAGGGTACCCTCCACAGGTCTCCCATCAGTTCTGCTTGCTTGTCCTAGAGAATCCGTATGGTGAGTTTCTCTTTTCTCACCTACTTGTAGGTTCATTTCTGTTCCTGTTTCAGGACACGGTTGCAGGATTTCAGGCCACCTTCTCTGTGGTGAGTCAACAGGATTTTCCTTTGCGTCTTCATCTCTCCCAACCACTTCTTTTTCTTCTGCACTTTGCCCAACTCCTTTTGCTTCACAGTCTGGCTGAGCCTTTATCTCCCACTCAGCTAGAGCACAGTCTGATTTTTTTTCATGTGTACCCATCACCATGGAGCTACTGACCCACAGATGTAACAGAGAGGAGTCCCCTGGGTGCACTCTGCCTGCATCCACTTGGCCAGGCTGGGATAAATGACCCCAGCAGTCCAAACCAGCTCTTCTGGAATGCTTGCTGTCTTCTTTTAAAGGCTTCTGTTTATTTTTTTTGAGCCTTGCCATACCTTCTTTTCGTTTCAGTAAAGTCTTCCGTGGTGTTACTTTTGCTTTACTCTGAAAAAAAAAAACCACCAAAAAACAAAAAACAACAACAAAAAAATCCTGACAATCACAATCTGAGAATCATTCTACAGACAGGAAGGTATTTATTATAACTTAAAAAGCTGAGACACCAGAAGCCTTGAAGACATTGGCAGCAGATAGCTGAGTGTGTGAGTAACAGCCCCAAGACTACAGGGAAGACACGAGAACTTTTAGTAGCCATCACTATGTGACACCTCTAATTTGGTATTAGAATCAGATGGTTAAGTTGTTCTCAAGTGTTGACATGATAGAAGGTGAGACAAGTTCTGTCCTTGTTTTTAAAGGAAATTTGAATATTTTCTACAATGTGACACAGAAATACATAAATGCATTGGTTTGAGATGTTATTTTGCCATGGAGACATAGAGAAAATTCCTGAGTGATGAAATGTGCATCTTCCAAGCCAACAAACCTAACAAAATGCTGAGTCTGACACCTAGAGGTGTCAGACATAAACTCATCTCAAACAGCACATAAGGCAAAAAGCAGAAAGGTATTATTGTACTTGGCCCTTGTACAAAAACTGTATTTGGAAATGTCCCCATTCTCACACTAGTGAGACATGCATGGACTGTTTACTACGAAATAAACGAACAGAATCAACCCTGAGATCTAATTTAGCTAAGGATGTTGAGACCTGGCCACAAACTATGATACAGAAAGTATGTAGAAAGAGAAGAATCCAGTGGGAATTGCTGGGGAATGTGACTGTGACTGAGAAATACAGGTTGGGGTTTTTTCACTTTTAGGAAAAATCTTCAAATATCACCGGAAAGAAGAGTGGAAAAATGTGCTGCCACGCAACGAGCCAAAACAGAGCCCACACAATACCCAAGTCCATGAGGACTTGCCAAAACCAAAGTGAGGGCACCAATGGCACAGTACCTGCTGCTCTTTCTGCTGTTTTGCTGTTTTAAGTTGTTCTTCAGCAAATTCTTCAGAAAGCTTCTGTCTAATACCAAATCCTGGTGTCATTGGCCTAGGTAAGGAACAGGAAGGTACTTGTTTGTAAGGTTCTCCAACTAGTTTTCTTTTGATAATTCTCATGGAGCTGATGTTGAGTTTAGAACTGAAATGTAACATCCATTTTTTTTTAATGTGAAGCATGTTAGTAAAAAGCCCACTATTATGTGACACATAAGTCTCACTTTAAAACATCCTGTCTAGACTAACCATTAATTATGCTTTTAGCAAGTAAGATTTTTTTTTGGCTGGCATCATTCTCTCCTTAAAAATAGAAAATAGCCAAAAGGAAAAAAATATTTCAGGCATTTTCTCCAGACTAGAGCTAGTTCCAGTCACAAAGGACTCACTATCTTTCTGACAAAATGGTTTGCATTAGCTGGTGAAGAGTGAGAGAGGAGGAAAACAATGTCTACTATGTTGCAGAGAGACCAACTGAACACCGACTCAAAATGAAGCATACATAATACAGCATACATCAACCTATTTTATGTCATTGGAACTGTGCTTAAAGCCTTTAGTCACTTACTGATAATTTCTACTGAATATTAAAAAGTCCTGGGTCTAGTGGAGGTACTAGTTACACAGCACGTTACTGCTCTTTCTATACCCCGCCTCCACCTAACACCACTGTGCCATGGATAATCCTTATTGTTTGTCGGTCTGGCTCTGTCCCTTAGCACACAGCACGGCCTAATAGGATTAGATCTGTAGAGCAAAACTATTGTTGCTGAGGACCATTAGACAATACGCATTTCAGGGGAATTCAAACCAACTACTGCCTGGTCCCACAGTGGGAATGTCAAGGAGAGCTGGAGTACATTCTGTGCTTTAGTTTCATCCAGCTCACCCTAAGAGCCACTTGTGCCAACCACTAGTGCCACAAGCTAGGTGTGCTGGCACAACTCCTTTTTCAGTGCAGTGATGAACCAGATCAGAGAACTGATGCAAGTTAAAAGTTATGTTTCTCCTCTCTCCAGATAATTTTAATAAGGATTACTTTGCTGCCCAGTCCATTATATAAGCACATGAAAAATAGTATTGGCACAGCTGAAGAGGCGAAGCAAGGACAAGAATGAACGAGCTACTCAGGCTGATGCTGCTATCACAAACTGGTGGCCACTGCAGAAGAAATGAAGGCATAACAAACGATGTTATCTCTCCCTGCCAACTTTTGCCTTACTTCTATCTTTTGAAGATCACAGCTGCAAAACCAGTTCATTTAAATTGGCTAAGCCAGCATCCTGTTATATAGAAGTAGATCAACTGCCAGTGTGTAGACCTGTCCAATCTCTGCCCATGCAAACCTGCAACTCTCAGGCAGAGGAAAGAGCCTTTGTGTTGCAAATATGTCATGTACAGTATATGTGGATAGAAAACATGCTTGACTGACTGACTAAGATAATTTCTCACCTGTATTCTGTGTTTCCAGTCTTCATCTTCCCTTCTATGCCAAAAGGAGACGGAGGAATCTCCTCCTCTACTTGTTCTCTTTGTTCTTCTCTGACAGCAAAAAAAGTTTCAGGGAAACTCCGTTCTTTTAATTGAGTATTATCTAAGCAGCAGGAAAAAAGGTCAATGAAAACAAAGCCTTTATAGAATGAATAAATGAAAAATAAACATTGTAAAATAAATTAGAAATGTTTTTATTTTCAACAACATATGCAAGGTTTTGATTTTTGAAAACACTTCACAGAATACAACTGACTTAAGTAGGTGGAAGGATGCAACCCATGAAAAAAAGAGGCACCTCCTTGCCTCTCGAGATTTGTAATGCTTGGTTAATGTGTTCCCTGCAGAATATTGCAGTGGAGACAGCAGTGAACTACTCACGTGTCTGTAACTATGTGACCTGCAAGCCGGTTCATTAAACACTTTAACAAGCAGTATCTGTACACATGAGACTTTCTAACTGGGCATTCTCTATTCCATTTCACCAAAGTGCAAATTTGTACATCTTCCTGTTGAAACTTCCTGGTTATGCTCACTACAGCAAGAAGGCTCTCACTTGAATTAATCTTTTTTCTAAGTGGCAGCTAATGGAGACTGGCTCTTTTGGCTCAAGTTAGGCTTGTCAGCTGGAGCAAAAAGCCTTTGGCTCATTCATACCACACACTGTTACTGCAGCCAGGGACTATATACCTCACTTTGTCATGTTAATGCACCCAGACCTACTGAAGTCCTTTGCGAGATACTTGAAAGCACTTTCTGGTCCAACAATAGGAATAGGAGAGCTTTAGATCCTTCCCTCAAGCTCTCCCAGCTACACACCAAAAACCTTCAAACTGAGAGCAGAGAAGCGGTGCTGATTCTGCTCCCTTCTCGCCCGCCTTGCACTAGAATACCTCTGAGGTGACACAGCAGGTTGGAAGCCACAAGGGGTGCAGAACCCGTGTGTCCCTATGCTGTCTCTAGAATGCTCTAACAGGAGAGGTGCCCCAGCACTGTAATTTTCACCTACTGCTTCCCAGTGCAAGGCAAGAGCAATGTGTCCAAGCAGCTGTGTAAGTCACCTTCGTTTTCTTTTCTGTTCTCTTCTTGAGCATCTTGTCTGGAAAGTTTTTTTGTGGGGCTCTCAGGACACTGAAGCAATGGCTCGGTGCTTATGCCTTTAAATAAGAATGGGAATTAAATAATAAGAATAAGAATAAGAATAAGAATAAGAATAAGAATAAGAATAAGAATAAGAATAAGAATAAGAATAAGAATAAGAACAAGAATAAGAATGACCAGCTTCCAGTCAGGAGTTAACCTGATGTAGGAAGGTCTCTGCACCGTCAAGCTTTAGTTTAACACACACAAAGCAGGTCTAAGTCAAGCTGCTGTCAAAAAAAGCAGTCATACCTCCCCCTGTCCTAATGTGTTCTTCCTTTCAGGTTCCTGCTGTCCCTGTCCACACACATACCCCATTAGTGCTGGCAGAAGTATTTCTGAAGCTCTCTGATAAATTCCGCTGGGCAGCTGACCCAGGTTCAGTTTAACCCAGCAAAAAAATAACAGTGCCAGGCACAAGAAGGAGATAAGACTCACTCAGTGAGAGTACTGTTCCTGAGCTAGCTTGAAGAATGTGAAATTAAAGTTTCAGCTGTACTACAGGACTGTCTCACAGCATCACAGTCAGGTCTTGCTGTAAGAGTTCAGAGGAAGCCAGGGTGCAGGTCTGATTTACATCCTTTAAGCCCTTTAAGCGGTTTCATCCCCACTTCTTTTTGTTCCTCTTCCCCACACTTTGAAATAAACTTTTGATTTCTTGCAAATTGCTCTTTCTTCTTTCTCATCCGTTGGTCTCTTCCCACAGAGGACAACGCTGGCAAAGCACAGCAAAGAGAAGACGCCAAGTTGTTTTGCCTCCAAATGGTGCAATTCCACATCAATGTGAGAAACACCAAGACTGATGATGAAGAGCAGGACTTCCTAGCTAAAGAAACACGTTCTCTCTCCTTTGGGAGCTATATCTACTGCCTACTTTTTGTGCTTCTCCCCCTGACTATAACATACTCCCTACTTCGTGTAACTCAGCTTTTCCAGTTTAATGACTTTCTGCTCCATTCATATCTACAAGGATCAATTGCTCAGTATGAGAGGCAGGATGACTGTGATTCAAAAAGTTAAAAAAATGAGTTTAAAAGACTGGAAAAGCTTTTATAACAAGCCACCATAAAACCAGACACCTTCCCCTGAACTGCAATAAAACCAGTAACCATCCCTAGCAAGGGCAAAAATTCACAGGACTTGCACAATAGCCTTAGTTTCAGTTTTCCAGCGCTTTTTACCCACCTGAATCTGAAAGCTGCACGTGCTCTCCTGAGGTTTCTGAACTGCTCTCGTGTGGCACGAACAATGGAGATCTGTTCTGCCCAGCGGAGCGCACCGCCAAGGGAGAGGTCTGTGAGCGCGCCGGGCTCTCAACTTGGGAAGAGTTTTCTGATGGGAACTGGACAGGAACTGAAGTAGCTGGAAAGCATGGAAGGGGTGGTGTCGTGGCTACTGGGTGGGAAGGTATCGCAGGAGAAACAGAAAAGCCTAAAAATAATTACCAGAGAAGAATAATTAGAGAAGGTTAAGGCAAATATCTTGCACCAAACTAGAAATCTCTTGGTAAACTGGTATTGCACAAAACCAACGTTGCCTTCATGTTCTGTGGCGGTTTGCATGTTCAGAGTGAATTAATCAAACTCTGCTTTTGTTATTTTATTCAAATTGTAAAACATGCTTGCTGCAACCATCAGTCATAACCAAAATTATCGTATACTCCAGGGATGTACTCCTGAGCACGTAAAACACACGTTTCCCCTAGGACTCCTTGAGCCCCTTAGAAGGTAGAAGTTAGCTATTGCAAAGTATTTCTGAGGCACTCCTTAACGCAAAAAAAAAAAAAAAAGGGAAGGTTTTCCTTTTATCTCTGGATGGCTGGTTACACATTTTATTATAAGACTTCCAAGTGGAAAAGACATAAGCAGTCCTGCACAGGGAGCAGAGACCATGCTCACCACTTCCAGGAAAGAAACCCCTGTATGAGGTTACAAAATCAGGCTTACTTCTTTTTTTTTTTTCTCCACACCATAGTTCCCTCCTGTCATGTGACCTGACTTCAACAAGAATAATAGAGAGTGCCTGGGACTGAAATTGCTTCACCCTCCAGTTAAAGCATTTCTTGGAAGAAGGTTTATCTGTGGGTTCAAATCCTCTCTGGCACATTCTCAAAAAAAAAGCCTGACTCACTACTTCTGGACAGATGCCCTAACCACTCAGCTAAGAGGTGGGCATCTGTCTGTGTTACCACGAGACATTAGAATAACGACCTGTAGCTCAGTGAGGTTTTGATTTTCCTGTTGGTCACTGTGTTATTTCTTTAAATGCATGGCAATATTACAGCAACTACCTTTGTCATAATAAGATAAATCATAGACATAGTAGTTATTCATATTTTACCTCTTTAGGACTTAATGGGGCCAGATTATGCAATGCCTTTTGCTACCCTCGCTCTACACCTCCTCCTCTAACAGATGAGAAGTTTCAATGCAGATTTTAGCCAGCTTTTCATCCAAGTAACCAGTTTGTGGCTGTATATGTTAGCGAAATGTGTCTGGATATGTAAATACACCCAAACACCATCCTATAAATGTATTTCTGACTGTATGACCTCGGTCTTGAGTTCACGATACCAACCATACTTGCTTTCTTCAGAAATGCATCAAGTGACTTATAGCACAGGGGCAGGGGGAAGAGGAGTTTGCACGATGAAGCACAGCAGGACCCCAGGCATTTTCCTTCTCACACTGCGCTGTTCAGTCCTTCCCGGGAACCTGAAGAAAGCAGTGCAGCTGACCCTGTGTGCCTGAGAGGGAATGAAGCAAAGCCCCAGAGCTCAGATATTCTTAAAAGACACTGCCGCTGGAAGCCAGCAGAGACCATTAGGTGTATTTATACGGATGTAATTATGTATGCATATGCACAGGTTGACAAGACTGGGGCTTTTTATTTTCTTCCATTTTTGCTGCACTGGGAGCAGAGGGAAGTTAAAAAATCATGGCTTTTTAAAAATAAATCTCACCACTATACTATAATTTTCTGCCATACCCTTCAAATCTACACTTCAATAGCAGTCTGTACAGGAGATCTGTTATTAAACATAAAGGACTCCTCATGGTTCTCCTGCAATTTTAACATACAAAGTGGAAAGGATTATGTTCTGGGGTTTGCAGCTTGTGTGTAATGTTTGTAAAGAAATTAATGTTTTCACCCAGCTGCTGGAGGAAAAGCGCCCAGCCACTGAAAACAACCATCAAACCTTCTCTTTTGTTAAGGAACGGCCTCATTTCACTGCTGGAGTGAGGCTGCTGCAGCACCGGGAGGGATTCCCCGAGTACCTGGGTTGTACAGTGCAATGATTTTCTGCTGCTCAGCTACCAGCCTTTGCAGCTGCTCCATCTGCTGCCTCATCACCTGGTCCTGCTGCCCTGCAGACTGAAAATATCATGAAGATATAGTATTAAACCCTGGTTTTGGATGGTTTTTAATCAGAAAGAATCACCGTATCTGGACTTTGAGGGTAGGTGTTTCGTAAACTGTGTATTACTTTTAATAAAGAATGTTGGCATCTTTATTTTAAAACTCTTTTGCCATTTTACAACCCAAAGGGTACACTGGCACTGTGCAGGCAGTAGGTGCCTATTCCCACATCAGCCAGCATTTTCTTCTGGTCTGTGTGCTGGGATTTCCTTCCCACAGAAGCTAAATCACAAAAGGGGGAGAGATGTCCATCCACGCTTCGCACCAAGAAGGTGTTAGAACACGCAATCTTTTTCGCCAGAGGGAAGGAGGTAGCAATGACTATTGAAAAAGAGGAACAAGGGAAAAACTGATTAATTGTCTCCTGGGAAAAGCACTTTGTTGCATGGATGCAACAGCATCAGACAGATGGCCTTCCCAGTGCTTGCCAGTAAAACTTCCTACCTATAGACAGACACAAAAGTTATCAGCCCTTTCTTCCTGAAAAGCCCGTGCAACTATCAGAAATATACAATATGCAGTTACAAATCCATTGATTATTTAAAGCAAACAAACCTGCTCCGTGTTTTTGTAGGTGGGAGCACAATGGTTCATCCCAGGCTCCGAGGCAGGGAGCAAAGGAGGAGTGAATATTTCCAAGGTGTCACCTGCATCATGAATTCCAGCCTGGATTACACTGGAGGAAGCCAACTTTTGAGTTAAAAAATCAGAGCTGGCCAAATAATGTAATTGCCTTGCATGTTGAAAAGCTTGGTTGTGGCCCAAGCTGTCTGTTGAGACATTACTGTTGCCCATCACACCACTGGCTTCTGAACTGAAGAAAAGTGGACACTGCTTGCTGGAGGACCCACTCGTATTGTCAGCCCAGCCCGGGGATAAAGAAGGCATGACCTTCTCCATGGTTACACTGGAAGATGGTACCATGCGCGCCGGATCACTCGCAGTCTGCTGCGATACGTAGTCTTCCTCCTTAAAAGCGTCTGCTTCCATGCCCCACTTTCCAAAATCCACGTTAGGGATGTGCAGTAAAAACCCCCATGAACAAATGTGTCATACTGACATAGTCAATCCTGTAGTTTGCCTTCTTTCTTTTTTTTTTTCTTTTTCATCCAAGAGATTATTTTCTTAGCCCAGGCTGATCGTAGAGTATCTCCTGACTTGAGAAACTGTAAAATATACATACATATATAAATTTATATATATATAAACGATATATAAATATGCATATATATACACAATACTGTTAGGATACATGCAATACAAAAAACCTATAAAATCACAATATTTCTGCCAGCTAAAATGGCTTTGGTGTGCTGCCTGCTCTCTCACTATTGAATCCTAAAGTCTCAGACAAGCAGGAACAGATGTAAGACTCTATTACAATCAAAACCAATTCACCACTAGAAGCATTTGCCAAAGTGTCCTGACCTTGTCTTTCAGCTAAATCTTCAGTGTTTAAATTCAGAGAAAGTGCTTAATGTCCAAAGATAACTGCAGAAAGCAGGGGATGGAGCTAACAGGAGGAAACGGGAGAAAACAAATGGCATGTAGGAAAAAAAAAAAAAAGAAACAAAAACATCACTAGAAAACTGCTTGATGTTTAAGTAACTCAGAAGAACGTTTGTTTCAGAAAGACAGAATAACACTGATAAAACTTGCATCCCTTCTCCCTGAGACAGGTATGGCTGAGACACCTGCACAGCACACATGTTCTGCTTCCCCTCTTTAGGCACTGGGCTCCATCCACTCCTTCCCAGGCAGGGGACAGGCGTTTGCCTCTTACCTTAAACCCCTGGGGTGGGGGGGGTATATTTCAGCAGCTGAAGCGGGTGAGCTCCCCCATCTTGTCTGCTACGGGAGGATTCAAAGGCAGCTTATTTGCACTCTTTGTGAAATGCGGAATCTCCAAGACCTTCATTCACTGGCAAGAAAATGGTTTAGAGCCTTCTTCCTACTTTAATGTAAATGGTTTGTGTAAGATGTATACACACCCCACTGGGTTCGACACCTGCTTTGCCAGATCCATCATGTGTAGCTAGGAAACGTTATGTTGTTTGCAGGCTTAAACTCCCTTGAGAGTAATCTACAAACCTAAACCAACAGCAGTCCAGGCTGCCTGGGCAGGTTGTACACTAAAATAAGAACCCTACAGAACAGATCTTCAATGGGAGTGGAAAAAAAAAGGAAGCAGGTGTAGTGAAGACAGAGAACTGTACAGGGACAGATCAGAAAGCATGAGCTAAGAAACGACGTTTAAAGAAAAGAGTAGAGCCCATGACCCTATATTGCAATTCCCTCCAAAGCCTAAGAGGCAACATTGGATTCCTGAGTCTCCCCATTTCTCTGCTGTAATACAACACACACTGCACTCCACAGCAGTATTGCTTGAATCCTGGTGTTGCACAGGATATGATAATTTGCCTCTCCTACAGATCTCCACTTCAGGTCAAACTCAAGTGGAGCTGAAATTTCCAACCTGACAGTGATTTTTCTGCGTATAACGTTATATATGCAAGTTGATTGGGGTTTTTTTTGTTTGCTTTTTTTTTTAACCTAGGAAACAACACATACCCACAAAAATCACTTAGCTGTTCATAGAGTATGAAGTTTAAATGCTGAACAGTTACCAGCTGCCAGCATAGAGCTTACTCTCAGTAGTAAGGGGCAATGCAAAGGCTGGTGGCAGCCTGTCCCATGGACATCACATTTTCCAGCAGATACATGGAGATTTCATGTCCTGGGTATGGTTTCTCTTAAATACAAATGAAGGAAAAGTAGTTTGAAGACTAAGAATGGTGGGGTGTGGAAGCAGGCGACGTTTGCCAAGAGTCTCTCCAGACACATGCTTCGCTTTAGGCACTACACACACTGCACAGTAGGTAAGGGCTTATGAAGAACTGGATTTTGTGAGGAAACCTTCCTGACATTGTAAGCAAGGAAAAGATATTCCAACCTTGACGTTGATTAGGAGGTTTCTGAGTGGCTAACAAGACAATGTCAGCTTTTATCTCATTCAAAATAAATTCCAATAAGCGTCCATCATAGTTGATCTTCATGAGTTCAACATATTGTAATCTCAGAAGGTGTATTCTTAGTGTGTGAGGTTTCATAGGTGAGAAATAATTTATTTATGAAAGTCAGCACTGCCAGGGCTGGTAGCTGACTTCAATTTGGATAAGACACTGAACACTCCAACTCGCTCTGCCATGAACCTTTTGGATGTTTGCTTTCTCATTGTGGTGGATCACCAGGGAACTAGTGAGCACACAGCAGCTCTCGCCCGCAGCCCTGATCCCTGCCCTGCACGGCTCAGCCAAAGCCACGCAAAGCCTCCCCCTCTCCAGGCAACCAAGCTCCTCGGTAAATACAGCCAAAGTAGTCGATACCCCCTGTGAGGTGGAAACACCTTTGCAGAGAGAGCCTGGGCGGCCGGCAGGAGCAAACAGGGAAGGGTGGTGCAGGCTGACGGTTGTCAAAGTGTTCTTGGGGATTCTCAGGCTTCTTTCGTGTAAAAACCATTATAAAGACTGACATGTTTTATCTCAGGTAGTCTCCTAATAACTATTAGGCAAAATATATAAGTAAAATGCTTTGCTCTTTCACAGAGCCAACATTAAAAATATTGAATTTTTATGTAATTTCTGTAATTTTAAAGCACTCGATGTGGTAACTGCTTGCACAAAGTCAGAATGCTTATGCATATGTGTCCTGATCTTTAACACCACTAAACCCTCACAAAATTCCCCTGAAAACAAGTAGAAATCTAACTGAAAGCCCTGGCAGTTTGAATGAAGTCTGCAGAAAGAGCATTAGGAAGGTGACCATATGCAGACCTCAGCTGAAGCCCCAGAGCCATGCGAGAGCTGTCAGTGCCTGGGCGCTTCCCCTGGACTGGTGGGAGAAGAACTTTCCTAAACCCTGGAGCAGTTCCCCAGGTGTCTCCCTACTGGAGGTAGAATTTTTTATTAGTTTTTATTAGTTTTATTAGTTTTTTATTGTTCTGTATCTGCACTGCTCTGATACTGAACAATCCCAGACCAGATCTTGGTCCTTCTCCGCTGGGAATAATGGTACAACCCCATAACAAAATGACACCTCATTTTATAATCTGCTTATGCAAGTAAGTGTGCAGCTGCTTCATGGGTTATATTTGGCTTCTGTAAACGTGAACATACAATATAAATAACAACAAGAACATAAAAAGGATGAAGTTTGTCCATTAATGCCCACTAACTTCTGTATGCTGATACATATCGAAACTCATACAATGAAAAAATATCACACATCAACACAAAAATCCATTAACTTTATTATATTTTAAAAGTGCTGAATAATTTCCAAGAATACTTATCTAGCCAATAAATTTTAGAGGGGAAAGGAGAGCTATCAGTAATACCAGAGCAACATCTAACTCTTCACACCTCAGAGGGATTCAAGAGAAAAACAAGATCACTATCAAACTAAATAAAAATGGACTTTCCAGATAGTTCCTAGTGATATTTAGGATTTAATTATAATCTTCAAGTCTTTTTTTGTAGGAGATAATGCTAACAAGTATATTTAGAAATTGTATTTGATGATCGTGGGGTTGTTTTAGTAATCAATGGGTTTGTTTATATTTGCGTAATTTTCATTATCCTTTGAGGTTTATTTTTCTTATGCAATATGTGACAGTTTGATGATGTAATAGGAATTCACACGTGTATTTAAGGTTGGGAACACAGCCGTTTATCTGTATTCACCTGTTCCTTGTTCCATATGACCACAACGGCTGGTGCTACTATTTGATGACTGACAAAAACTCATGACTATGACCACTGACATCAAACAGTGGCAATTTTTTCTCTTTCAATTTTTTTTAAAATCTCTCTTTTTCACTCAGGTTCTGGGAGCATGGGCAGCCCCCTGCCCCAAACAGGCTGTGCTGCAGCGTGGAAGCACAGAGCAGCGGTGCAGCCTCCGTACTCCGCTTTGTGGGTACCTGCTCCTATTTTTCGTGGATAAGGAGTTTCAGAGCGAGCTCCTGACTTCACCCAGGACCTAGCTGCAGCAGCACAATGCGCGGGCTTGGTCTTCCTGAATCAGTAACTTGTTAGTGAGATTTGTTTACCAGTCCTGAGGGTACACTACTAGCAACTTAGTAACAGTATCCACAATTCAGTGTAATGATCTAGTTGACGGGAGTTACTCTCATTTAAGCCCAGCTCATTTGCTATCTACCATTTAGGATACTCTAGGGGGTTTGAATCGCATATAATTTATCTTGGCCCTTGTAAAGACTCCCCAGGAGAGATTTCTGTTGCCTTGCATATTGCTCATTCAAGTTTTACCACAGCAGAATTATTTTTACAGTTGAAGATTTCTGAATCAGTTTGGTTTTGAGTTGGTTTTTTTTTTATTTCTCATTCGTACACCGTGCCATACAGAAAAAAGACCTCTGTTAAGCATAAGATGGTTTAGCTACCAGTTAAATATGATCAACATTCTGAAAATGCAACTGAAAGGTGTTTTGATAATGCTTCTTTCCCTTTCTTTAGATACCCTGGGATACAAAGCGGATGGGAACTACACAGCAGAAGCTCTGCAAGGCTGCGCACAGAACAGCAGGCTAGAAAGGGGCACCAGTGCCAGGTGGCCAGCAGCTTTTCCAGCCAGGACAGAGTGGCAACCCCTGCTTCCCTGCTTGCTGCTCCTCCTGGAGAATTTAGGGCAAAAAGAGGACATGGGACATAAATCAGATGAGGAAAGAAAGCTGCCTTGTTTGGCTTGCTCAGGAGTGCTCTACACTGTTGGAGCAGAGTAAAAGTCACTGAACATCTGTTTAGCAGTCAGCTCCCTTTGCATTATGGGTTCCTAGGTTTCTTCTGGTCTCCTGCAAGATCAACCCAGGTAGCACCACAGAGATGCAAAAGAAAAAACAAACAGCATGGCAAGAGAACGGAAAGGATGAACAAATTCAAGGAAAAAAAAAAGGCAAAATGTCAGAGAAGAGACCTGCAACTGGGGAACAGATATTATTCAGACCTGGTTCTCTGTTGCCTGTGAACACACCACATAGCTTCTCTCCGTCAATGACAAGAAAGACGGCTGCCCCTCAGTGCCTTTCACCTGCCACGACAAGAAGATGGGGCTGGCATTGAAAGCAAATGTGGAAGAAGGTCACAAATTACATGGAGATAACAAGATCGGTCAGCGTGTCCTAATAAAGGTTTCTCTGGAAATGCAGAAGTATCCTACAGGTTTTTTTATGGCCTCATATTATACACATGCTACATTTCTCTCACTGTCCATTTCTTATCCAAGCCTCTGACACCAACCCCCTGTCCCACAGTGGAGCTGTGGCTGAACTGCCACATCCTCAGCATCCAGGGGACTAACATGGTGAGACGTTGGCTGTCCTTTTGTATCCAGAAACATTCATATGCAAGAAGAAAAGATAACAGGAGCAAATATAACGGGAGCAAAACTCAGCCCAAAACCTGATGTCTACTCTGCTGTGCAGTTAGGGACCCTCCCTAGCAGAGGAACTGGTCCCAAAGACTTGCGAAGCAGCCAGATGTGAAGCAGTAGGAACACCTGGGACACAAAGACCTCTGACAAGCACTTTAAGGAAGATAAAAACTGAATGCAAGGGAGACCTGAAAGTCCACAAACTAGGAAACACTACGTATAAATATATATATATGATATATAAATCCATATATAAACAATACATAAATGCACATATATAAATCTGTACATAAATATACTTCTTGGTTACATAGAATATGAGGAAGCTATCAGAACCATGTACAGCTAAATCTGCAGAGAAAGCGCTATCTATAAAGATGTTTGCTTCTGCAAGGGACTCCCACAAGGTCAGTGCAATCGTTTTCAATAGTTCTGCTCAGTCCCTGGCAATAAAGGATACCTGGAATTTTCTGGGTGGAACTAGGATCGATTTGCCTATCGGCAAGTGCAGCAAAAACAGTACCTCCCTAACACAAAACTAGTAGGTGTGGGGAAACTCACTGTAATTTAGCCCTAAAATAGAATAGTAATTCAAAGCAGCTTGAAAACGGATTGCAAACTTCCTCTCCTGTTGTTCACTTCTATAAATGAATCCCTAGACAGAAGAGAAATTCACCAAATAGCTATCGGTAAGTGAGCCTGAAGTTCTGAAATGGGCATGTGATGCTTTGTCCTTTGTGTTATCTGGTTTTTGGGCATTAGAAGAGAAGTTTGCAGGTAGTGTAAAAAAGGGCCAGAGTCTAATTCTCTGCAGACACTGGTATCCGTTTTACAGCGAAAAAAAAATAATTCTATTAACTGGACAATACCCTCTCACCTGAGAGAGAAATCTCAAGTAATTGGCAATGTACTGATATAAATGGGTACGTATTCTCCATTACACAAAGACAACTCAAGCCCACAACAAAGAAAAGGGACCTGGCTTTGGAAAAAAAGCAAACTGCGTGACTGCATTGTGCTCTGTAATACCTCTCGGTTCATTCAGGCTGCCAAGAAGCTTTGATTACATCTACAAAGTAATAACATCTATTTAAAGTCTGACATTCCTCTGCATCCTTTGCAATGTAAAATTACAAAAAAAATAGATAATACAGATACTACATCATG
Source organism: Pterocles orientalis (assembly GCA_011057875.1). Taxonomy (NCBI): domain Eukaryota; kingdom Metazoa; phylum Chordata; class Aves; order Pterocliformes; family Pteroclidae; genus Pterocles; species Pterocles orientalis. Next base: position 570,528 of record WKFP01015071.1, read on the forward strand.
CATTCAAACAATTTGTTTTAACCACTAGAGGGAAATCTTACACTTTTCTGAGGGAGCAAACAGACAAACAAATCAAAGCACACAGATTATTTTTTAAAATGTAACAATGAAAATAATGTTATGCCCAAAAGAAACACATACTCTTTGAAGCAATGTTAAGGGATTCTTAGGATAGCATCACTGTCTCACAACATGTTACAATGTTCAACGTGAAATTTCAAAAATTCGGAATCAGTGAACAGTAGCATTTTTGTTAACCCTACTGAGCTCAGACTGACAAAAAGCCCAAACAGTTCTAAAGACACTCAAGCATCCACACTTGTGCCAAGAAGGCAGTACCAATGATTCGCAGACAGTTTTTGAATTGGAGCATTGCTCGACTTCTGAACTATGTGGTACCATATAACTGTCTCAGTCTGTTTATGTCGGGACATCCACTTTTCCAGATGGAATTACCAGCCCACCTTGGGCAAAGCCCATAAGAAGGGTGTTGCCAATGGAGCTACACATGACTATAGCAGCAGGCACGTGGGTACAGCTTACACCAACAAAACTGACTTTCTGCCAGTTATCACTAACCCCTGCTTGCTTTGCAAGACAGATTTCCATGAGCAGCATTATTCTAACAGCTGGGCCTTTGGCTCTTAGTTAAATAAAAAATATTTTAAAATCTCACTGTAAGTTCCTTTCGTGCACAATTCTTGATGAGCTTCCCCACCCAACCAAGCCGCATTTGATAGTGGCAGTCAGTATCCAGGCTTCTGGGAGCACAAACCCCTCTGCAGTCAGAACTCTGTAAATGTGAGCATGTCGCAGTTGATGTCAGATCCTATAACAGCTGATGGTTCCCTTTAGCATTTCCCCATGAGATTTTCCTCATGCCTGGTTCTGGGGGATGTTAAGGTCCATGGGAAGAGTCATACAGAAACATACGCAAAAACCATTACCCAGTATGTTTGTAGCTGTCAGATCCCATGTTCTGCACTGTCATGGGATAGTTTTTGTTCATCCTTGCAGTCCACTTGGATGCTTTGACTCCTGTCCTGAGGCAAGATGGATATGAACTAGCCCATGGCTAACAAGATTCCTGGATGCTCCAGTCAGTTATCTGCTGGAGATACTCCAGCACGCTGGAGAATCCAACAATTTGACCATGTCTTAAGCATGTTAGCTGCCTTTGTAGAAAGAAGCAGATTTTGAGAAATATTCATTTCTGATATCTGCATTCCCAAAACTTCTCTTGAGGGGTAGAAGTCAGCAGAGAAACTGGTCTCAAGAAGATTTCCTAAAACCCTGGTTTTGTAGGCTTAACAATAAAAACGGATTTTTTTCTCAGCTGATCAAAGGCAGTGAGAGAAAGCTCACAGACCACAACCACAGTGTCCAGCCGGAAACCTTCAAAGACCTGTTGGGTTTGTGGTTTGCTGTAAGGGCCTTTACAAAGCTCTGAGAACATCTGTAACTTGAATTTGTAAAAGACATCCAGGGCAAGAAGTTTCTTACACAGTGGTTTTGCCAGAAAATCTGTGTCCATAAATGCCCTTAGAGAATGTAGCAATGGTTAAATAATGTAATGCCTTTACAATGGAAAATATAATGGCTTTCTTCAATGACATTGTAAAGTCAGATTGCAAACCAACAGGTATTTATAGAAAAATTGAGAGGGAAGAAAACTGTTGAGAGCAACAGCGGTTAGAAATATTTTGTAATGAACCCAGCCACATGCAGCCTAAGGCACGAACAAGAGAGTTGAAGACAAAGGAGAAAATGGTTCTTGCTTTGGTAAGTCTGTTAAAAAATCCTGGTTTTATGAAAATCCCAGAGTACATAATATTTTCATTAACAAATACCATGTTCATGCTAAATTAACTATAATATAAAAGGTACACGAGGTTCATCCATCTCTGTTTTGACTATTTGCATCCATGCCGATACTGTCCTTTATTACTAGCAGTTGATTCTGACGTGTAAAACCAACATGATCTGAAAATACCATAAACTGGAAAAAGCCTCTGAAAACAAGCTGAATCTGGTTTGAATCTGAATCAGAGAAATAAGCACAAAGGTATTTCTATTTTCTATTAAAATTTTATGAGACAGATTATTCCAATACATTATAATTCACCTAGGATACATTAATAAGACTATTTTAACTTTCAGAAATGGATGTCTCTTAGAAATCAAATCGTCTACCATAAATACACATCGTTCATGCATTCTAACAAACAGTACATTTTCTGTATTTTTAGTGTTCCTTTTTCTCTTCCATTCTGTATTTTAATAATGGAATACAGAACCTAGAAATTGTTTTTATATAAACATACTTGATGCTAGCAAAAAATAATAACAAATTATGTGGATTAGAAGCAAAACTTGATCTGATACCTTCCAGAAATTCATAGGTTAAAAACCAAATACTAACAAAAGATGAGCAAAGAGAATCAAGGATATCAAGTAGAGTTCCAGTTGTACCTACTTTAATGGCTTCATATCTCTGTAAAAGTTTTTCAGAAATGGGACCAGAAATCACAACAAAACCATAGCTAGATGATCCAATCCATACTAAGAAACAAACAAAACAAAAAATCACCAATTTTCTGGTATTTGGATAATTTTTTTCCCTTTATAATTCCTAACCACTAGGCAGGACAAAGCACAAATTCTTCACAAATAAAGCTACTGTGTTTTGTACCGAAGTGTCAGGGCTGTCTGTGGTTGATGTAAATAACGACCATAGATAGTTTCTAGTTTGAAGAAAAACTCCTACTTCAATACTCAGCCATTCTTTCTTAGGGAAGGAGCTGAGTGTTCTCTACTTCCCCTAACCATCAGTGAATCACGAATTTATAAATAAATTCCAGTTACTACAGATTAAATATATATGATTATGTTAATTTGTATTAACTAAAATGCCTAGGAATGACAAAGTCATACTAAAACTGAATAAGAGCTTTAAGAAGTTCCTTTAAAAAGTGCCTTAAAACAAACAAAAAGCTAAAAACAGTCCTGAACATCTGTGTGTCCATGATACGGATGGAAGCCAACATGTGCATGCTAACGAAAGGCATGGTCAGACCAGTCTGATAAATGGCATCATAATTCGACTGGTTTAGCTCATCTTTATTTATATAGATCAAACTGATAATGCAGTAATTCAGTATGTATTTCTAATAAAAATGGAAGATGATTATTTCATTAAAAATATGAACTGTTCATCAGGATGTACAGCTGGGTTACATAACTGCATCAATCTAAAGAAAACTGAATATGGATATCAGCTAGAAAATTGTACAAGCAACAGGTTTTTCGGTTTTTAGGGAAAAGGATGCTGACCTGGTGGATAAGAACTTTCCCCATCAAAATAACTTTTAATGAATAGGTTTTGTTTTCTTGACTAAATAAAACCCAGACACTTTTCAATTCAGGTTAGATAATGGAGTTCACTCAACCAAAAATGGAGAATTTGTTTTAAGGAACTTGTCATTAAAGGAACATAACTATGCTCAAAGCTGCCCAGAAAAACAACTGCTTGCTTACTTGTCACATCGTTACCACCAGGTCTCACATCATTCACCCACAGGAGAGGAGATGTCATTTAATTTCCTCTTCAGCCTGAAGGACCTGCAACTACACCACTCAGAAGAGAATTAAGAGTTATTGGTCAATTTAAGGGTGAAACATCTCCTTTTTTTGTTTCTGGAGCTGTACTTTGCATAGACCCCTTCAAAGAGGGTATGAGCTCCTAATCCACAGGAGGTGGTAGGAGGGACTACCCTGATTACTTGGCAGCAGCATAAAAAAGACAGATTATGAGCCTCTTTCAGTGGTTTTGTGAAATCATTTCCTTGGCTTTTATTATGGTATCTGAAAACTAACCGGAAATGTTGAAACAATATAGATGTTTCATGAGACAAACTGTTTTGGCATTTTGTAAAATATTATTATTTTCATTTAATCCAAAACTTTTTTTGTCCAATTTAGTCCAAATTATGAAAGCTTCAAATACCATCTTCTTGGTACTTTTGTACCAAAAACCCCCAAAATTTTCACTGTTCTAGTCAACAAGACTAACCTACAAAGATCCAAAGCAGAGTCTGGCCTAAATAATAAAATGAGGTTACACCTGTTATGTACTTAATCATTATCAATAATCTTCCACCACAAAAATCTTCCTCTCTAGACTGTTTTTTGTTGTTTCTCTTCAGTTTCCACTCATCATCTCCAACTGTTATCTTTGCATATAATTTTAATTATCTTTCCTCTGCCTTTCCTTCCTAGTAGCAAGGTCCAAATTACTTTGATCTCCTCTGTCCACTGTTACTCTCTTGCAGGTTCACCAGCTTACAGTGGTCACTCTTCTCAAAAAATTAATCACAGAATGGTTTGGGTTGGAAGGGACCTTAGAGATCATTGAGTTCCCACTCCCCTGCCATGGGCAGGGACACCTCCCACTAGCCCAGGTTGCCCAAAGCCTCATCCAGCCTGGCCTTGAACCCTCCAGGGATGGGGCATCCACAGTTTCTCTGGGCAACCTGGGCCACTACCTCACCACCTGCACAGGAAAACATTTCCTCCTAATACCTCATCTAAATCTACCTTCAGCTGAAAAATTGTTACCCCTCATCCTGTTCCTACACTCCCTGATCAAGAGTCCCTCCCCATCTCTCCTGTAGCCCCCTTCAGGTACTGGAAGGCTGCTATTAGGTCTCCTTGGAGCCTTCTCTTCTCCAGGCTGAACAACCCCAACTCTCTCAGCCTGTCCTCATAAGGGAGGTGCTCCAGCCCACCGATCATTTTTTTGGCCTCCTCTGGACATGCTCCAACAGGTCCATGCCTTTCCTGTGTTGAGGACCCCAGAGCTGGACGCAGTACTGCAGATGGGGGTCTCATGAGAAAGGAGCAGAGGGGGAGAATCCCTTCCCTCAACCTGCTGGTCACACTTCTGATGCAGCCCAGGACATGGTTGGTTTTCTGGGCTGCGAGCTCACATTGCCAGCTCATGTTCAGCTTCTTACCTACCAACATGCCCAAGTCCTTCTCCTCAGAGCTGCTTTTGTGCTTGCGATTGCCTTGACCCACGTGCAGGACCTTGCATTTGGCTTTGTTGGACTTCATGAGGTTTGCATGGGCCCACCTCTCCAGCCTGTCCAGGTCCCTCTGGATGGCATCCCTTCCCTCCAGTTTGTCACCACACCACACAGCTTGGTGTTGTCAGCAGATTTGCTGAGGGTGCACTCCATCCCACTGTCCATGTCTCCAACAGATGTTAAACAACACCAGTCCCAATACTGACCCCTGCAGAATGCTGCTCATCACCAGTCTCCACTTGGACATCAAGCCATTATAATAGGTATATTTATATATAATATATTCTATTTATATATATATATAATATAAATAGAAAAGATAGCACATGAAGTTTAAATACCATGGGAAGAAAGTTGTCAATTTTTACGGGGAGCCCATTAACAAATTAGGTCCATTTTCAAAATGTTATCTCTCAGAAAATGAAGCTATATTTAGGCTGTCTGCAATGAGCTATTATGCCTTTATTTAACACTGTACACTGATGAACTACCTCCTGAACTGCTCGAATGGGAAGTGTCAAACAGGGCTGCTATGGAGCCGCCAAAAGCAAAGTGGAAGTGACTAACAAGCAGAGACCTTGTACGTGCAGCCAATACCACAACCCAGCCCCTGCCCATATCTGGAGGAAGATATGAATTGTCTTCTCAGAGCTTATCAGCCACATCTTCTGTGTGCATGATATTACACAACACAGTATGTGTCCTCTCTTTAACCACGGTAGGAAATAAGGACCTGTTTAAAAACAAGCTTTTTTCTTCAAAAATAACAGATGGGTACATACAACAAAAAAATACAATTTCACCATGTGTGTTGCCCAGCTACCACAACATGAAAATAATAATAAAAAGCAGCATCCATAACAAGGTCTGAAAAGTTACTCCGTAGGCAGTGAAAGTAACCCCCAAGTTCCTATAAATCTGTGCTCTCTTCACACCCTAAACACCAACCCCAGCTCACCCGTCAGTTCTGCTGACATGGCCACCAGAGGAAAGACAGAATATCTGAGGGCCCGTCAGCAGCACCCGCTGACCAGCCTGGCGGTATGGCCATCTGCTGCTGAACATTGAGCAATGGGGTTCTCCTCATCCACTGCTTTCGCTCTGAACTGCCCTTGCTCTTTTACCTTACAGCAGATCTCACAAAACATGGTAAGAAGGTGTTGCATGTAAATTACATTTTTAACTGCTCATAGTTCTGTTCTGTAGTTGCCCTCAAAATCTAAGAAAGCTGGCACCCTATGGGCTGGAGCTGTGGCTCTACCAGCTCAGCAGCCCCTTGAGAGCCCTTCCTACCCTTTCACCCCTGTTTCCCCCAGAGACAAGGCAATCATTTATGGCAATCGAGATTTCAGCTGAACCTCAAGTGGGATTTTTAGCAACCTCCTGACATCAGCACCACTCACACCCCAAGCACTGCTTTACTCCCACATGTGCACCATGTTCCCCTTCCCTCCTCACCCACAAGAGCCAGGGGAGAGTTGGGTACGTTTTCTTCTTCTCAACATCACTTCCAGAGAGCATTTTTCCCTCCCACAAGATGGCAGCCCGAAGGCTGTGTTGCCTCCCACACGAGGCAGATGTCCCACCACCACTGTTTCCAACTCACCAGGGTCCCTCAGGGTCACCCAGTGACCTGCAAGGCAGCCTAGCGAGCTCTGTCTCTGGGAAAGGCCCTGGCCTGCGGACCAAAGCTTTGCTCTCTTCCCCCTGCTCCCTCACCCGCGAGGAAGGACACCCTTTCAGCCAGGAATCGCTTCACAAGGGCTATGGCACACTCACCCTGCCCTAGGGCCTTCTCTCTCCCCTGTGTTTCTGTCAGCGAGCCCCCTCCAGTGACAGTGGCAGGGTCAGCGACAGCCCCTTGGCCACTGTCTTGCCCCCACATCCCTGCCCAGTGGCCATTGGGGCAGTGTTGGGGTTAAGCGGTGGCTGAAGGCCAATGCAGGCAGGGCAGCAAGGCCGGGAGGAGGGTGGGGGTATGCTTTTGAGCCTTGCGGGGCTCTGCCCAAGAGCCACCATAGTGCTCAGTGGGCTTCCTGCCCGAGGGCACACTCCCTCACACAGCCTCGGAGGGAGAGACGCGACGTTGTTCAGATACGAGAGGTTTTGCACTAAGAAAATGTTTCAAGGCAAGAAAGTCTTAGTTCTGAGGGGGATTTTTTTTTTTCCTTTTCAGTTACACTTTTTATTTGTTGAATTCTCTTCCAGGAGATCATCAGTGCTATATACAGCAAATGCAGGCATCTGGGTTTACATAATTTTGTATCATATTCTTGCCTAAGTTGCTTTTCAGTCATGATAATTACACGCAATCTTGATCACACCTGGCACTGACATTTAAAAACCTCACTCTGCACCAGCCAAGGCAGTAGTAGTTCCGTGTCGTACCACATCAATGCCCTTCCTCAAGGGATCTTCAGCTCCAGTGCCATCTTTCTTGGCCCTTTGCATTGCCACTGAATGACGTGGTTAGTGATCCAAGCTCTGCTACTTCTTCAGCCATGAACTTTAAAAAAAAACCCAAAACCCAACCAAGGTAAACAGCAAGCTGCAAATTGCATTAATTTCCACAGCCGTAGGAGTGCGATGTCCCACACAACAGCAAACCCAGACACTGTCATGGCTTCGCACGTCTGCTCCCAGTGCAGAAGAACTGCAGAGGACTGGTAGGTACCTCAGCAGACTGGAAACAGTGGTGCTCCTCTTCTCTCCTCCATCCTGCCCCTCTGCCCTTCAGCTCCAGCTCCTGTCTACCCTGCCACCCCATAATGACTGTTACAGTGTGGTGAAGCTTACTCAATGAGCAGAAGATCCACTGAGGATTTGCTGAAAAGTCACGGCTGCATACAAATAATTGCATTTATTATAAATATTCCTGTATTCCTAGTGAATCAAATGCTGACTCAGTACAAATTCTGGCTGAATTAAGTCAGATTCTGGTCTTATTTTTAGATATAGTCCTTAATAATTTCTGAAGCTAATAAAGCAAGTTTCATATATGCATATTTGTGCTAGTAAATCCATTCCCAAGGCAACTTTGCTAGTGGTAGCTAAATACCAAGAAATGCATCATGTTTTGTCACCAACCAAGTTCCAACAAAAGTGTCGGAGTAATTGCAGCTCTGTACAGTTTGTCACCTTTTAAACAGTGGAGTGTGAATTTCAGCTAGAACGAACTTTTCAGAAAGAGGCGTTTACCAAGTTATCAGCAGAGATGGATTCCAACACCTGAAACCTGTGCCAAACAAAGAGGAGAATCTCTCGGGCAAAGCTCCATTCTCTGTTCAGAAGATAGCCTCAGGCAATGCCAGAAAACGTTTCTGTGGATATTTCAGTGTTCTTTTAAGTATTTTTTTTTCTTTTTTTTTCTAATATTCCCTTCAGTAGACATGTCACTGTTGGCTTTGACCAGTCTCAGCCTTGGTGTAAGCAACTCCCGATGAGCAGGTGGAGTATAGAACCAAATTTCAAAGATTTACACGACCTGACACCTAAGCCCAGGTACATCAGCAGCCTTGACCCTGTTTCTTCATTTCTTTCTTTGCTTTTCTTGCTATGCTTTGCTCAAAGTGCCATGTCTTTAGGTCAGTATTGTCACAGCGTGACCTGTCTGCAACAAAAGCACAGTGGAGACCTACATGTAAATAGGATATCCAGGTAAAAGTAATTAACAAAAACAACGTAAAAGTAAGCAGAATGAGCCTGGGCACAAGCAGATTCATTCACTTAGTACTTTTGGGAATTTCAGTGATGTAGGACAGATGAGACGTAATTTTTCCTTAGAAAACAAGGAGGGTTCCTCTGTAAACTTCACTTTCCTGATAATTCTAAGAAAGTGCACTTCAGAAGAGGGTGAATGTTAAGAGAGGTCGATAAGATTTCAGTTTTCCACAGGATGGTGTTATTCCTTTATCTTAATTACTTTCCCGAGAGGAGGTGTAGATTGTGGGAGCTCCCTCAGAGGTGCAGAGAAGCCCAAATGACTTGCTGTCACAGGCGCAGTGATGCTGGCTTGGGTTGTTTGGTGACAAGAGTCCTTCAGTTATAATGCTGTTCAAAGTGTTTTATATAGTGAAAGAAGATCCATTGTCAGTCAGAATTTCACTAGTCTGTCTTGAATGATAAATGGCAGAGTTTGTCCCTGAACTCCGTTTATTGTATTTCTTGTATCTCAAGCACCATAGGTCCTTCATTATCTTCACAAAATAACTTCTGAACTTCACTCCAATAAATGCATAGAGCACAGGGTTCACACAACAGTGCAAAAATGCTATGGCTTCAGTGGTGTATTTCGCGTAGGCCATTATATTGTCATTATCGCAAGATTTGTCTATCTTGCCCATGTTTATGGCTGTCACAAGAAGAACAATGTTATAAGGTACCTGGCAAACTAGGAAAACAGCTACAATTAATACGATCACATGGATTGCTTTGTTTCTTTTGGAATTCTGAGCTTGTTGTAAGGATTTGACAATGAACGTGTAGCAAAAAATCATGAATATTAAAGGTATAAAAAATCCAAATCCAACTTGCAGGCACAGGAGCAGTGATTTCAGCATTGTGCTTTCAGACATTCTGTCAAATCTGTGATCACAGATCTCTTTGGTTTCATTGATGGAGAAGCTGTAACTTTCACTGTATAGAAAAGAGGAACTAGAGATTAAAATTGATGATACCCACACAACCAAACAAATGAATTTACTGTATGCAAGCGTTCTTGCCCTGAGTTTGAAAGACTTTGTTGCCTGTACGATAGCAATGTACCGGTCCACACTGATAAAGGCCAAAAGAAGCATGCCACAGCTGAAGTTGATTGCATAGATACCTCTGGTCATTTTGCAAACGAAATCACCGAAAATCCATTCGTCAGCAGCATAATTCACTGCCCACAGTGGAAGAGTGAGAACAAACAGTATGTCTGCTATGGCCATGTTGAAGAGGTACACATCCGTCATGGACTTGGTTCTTTCGTATAAAGCGAAGGTCATCACTACAAAGATGTTGCCAACTAGGCCGATGATACAAATCAAGGAATAAGCAACTGGCAGGAATGCTTTTGTGAAGTTCCTGACTTCCAGCTTAGAACAAGGTTGTGTGATTAGAGAAGCATAGTCTGAATAATACGGGTAATCTGTGGTGTGATGTTCTGTCTGTAAGAAAGAAGATCATCAGTTAACACATACGTGGTAATCTCTGATTTCTATAGAGTAGAAAGATGATAGATAACAAAGTCATACAAATACAAGGTACTTTGCAAATTCTTCGAAAATTAGTATACAAGTATTATATGGCTGGCTGATTTGAAATGGAAGTGACTGTAATACTTCTGTTCAGTCCTTCCCATGTGTCAACTTCAAGCCTATATCAAACTCATCTCAAGACAGTCCACATCACTGTCATTTGCTCCAACGCTGTGTGTTTTACACTCTTTCCACCGACAGCACACCCCAATTACAAATGCATTTCACTCTGCAGAGGAGCCCTGTTAAGAACTAACCAGGGAATTTCAGAAAATCTTAATTAAAATATGAACATAGAGACAGTCTTTTTGGATGGCCAAAAGGTTTCCATCTTTAAATATATTATGCAAAAAGGATTAGCCTGCCGTCACAGAAGTGTAAAAGTCTGAATTTGAAGCAGACTTCCTTTACCATCAAGGGTGGGGAACAGGCCTTTTTAGCATGTTATACATTTCATACTAACATAGCTTGGCTAAATCAAGCCCAGAATTGATTGCTTCTCCCCACTCAGCTGGACAGGCAATCCAGGATGTACCTGAGGCACAGTGACCTGCCCCACAAACACCAAACCCGTAGTTACATCAGGGGAGTGCAAACCCAATAAACAGTGTGCTTCGACAGTGAACTCCGATGTCAGAAACACCTCTCCTGCTAATCACTCCTGAAATTGGGGCATTTGGACCGGCAGCCTCAAAGAGCTGGGACTTCCAGATTCATTGCTTTACTGATGTACTAACAGAGTTTATCAATTAAGTACTTACAAAATTCATTTTGGCAGCACACTTCTCAGAAAGAAAAGTATGTTGAGAAGAAGTTCAAAATCCTTTCCCAAGGATTTCTGAAAAAAAAATAAAGTAAGTTGGAGTGGGAAACCAGCACAAGAAATGCAAACAAGTAGAAAAACACAATTGGAAAGAAAATATTTATTCAAAGAATGTGATTGCTTCCACTATACCAACAACACACAGGAGCACCTCAACAACTCACACATCTCTGCAGTGCTACGTGCAGTCGTGGGAAGCGAATGGTTTCTATCAGCATCATTAAGAGCACAGTCTGACATAGGGAATGTTTATTTATAGAGTTAATAAACCATATATGAGAATATGTGACTCTTACTTCGCATTGACTTCACACCACAAGGAATTAGAGTAGATGAAATTTTACTTTCAGAAATTCTGAACGACAATGGCAATCAGTGTACTGAGGGAAATACAGAACAAATTAATTCTGTACACTCCATTACAGCAATACAGCGCCTTAACTGGTTTTTACTCTGCCATTTTATCAGTGTATCTCAGCACTCTTACCATGGCATTACTTGCCCTTTTTTATTACACTAGCGAGGTAAATTAAGAGTGCCTGGATAATTGCTCCTCATATTGTAAAGGATAGTACATAACATATGAACAGACTGAGCACTAGCGTTTAGTCTTTGTTCTGTGCGCAGATTTGTGTTATAGGCTGTGCTCTATGAAAGTCACTTATTTTCTTTATCACTGTGATACCTAAGTATTTTACAAATGGTAATTAATTAATTTTCACGTACCCTGCGGTTGGTGAGGAGGTATTATTTTATTTTACAGGGAAGGAACCTGAGCACTGAGCCACTGCAGTATCCATTTGACATGTTCCACTTGAGATACCTGTCCCCTCCCTAACATCACTTTTAAGAGTGCTTAGCATCACGAAGGATTTCAGTTATGTAAAAGATTAAATCCATTGACTTTAGTTGCAGCCAGGCTCCGACTTCTGCAAATCAGACCACAGAGGCTACGGTCACAAATAGATAAAATGGGGAACATGCCATTGGCGGCCACATGTGCAAAGCTGGTTGTTTAACCTCCTGCAGGAACCCATGGGCAGGAGATTTAGTTCCTTGGCATTCCCCTGTGTGAGTTCAGGCCTCCTTTCCGTTAGCAGCTCCATGAGAACAGCACACACCAGCAGCACAGTAGTTGCAGGGACTGGACGACACGAGGTCTTGTACGTACTAAAGCTGTGAAGGGCAGTTTTGTTTAGGATTTCTCTGCTTTTTGTTAGCTGTGCTGCTAATTAGGAAGCGTGTATGGGTGAACTTTAAGTCTACCTAACAAATCCTTCCTGTTTGGAAATTACCTGAACTTTGAGAGAGAGAGAGGGAGAGAGACCATCTGTGAAAGTGGGGCAGATGCAGCCCAGTTATAACTGGGAAGTTGGGGGAGGGAAAGGACTGAACACCCCCCAAAAGCACAATGAGGATGACTCATGTGGGGAGGCTGGCTCACGACAGAGGGCTGCAGATGAGTAAAGACCCACGTTATATGATGTTGCTTTAAGCATCACAGCTTCTCTGGTTTTCCTGCCCTTTAAATCTTTAACCACCTCTCCAGCTTCCTCTGTTGGCTTTTCAAAGCTGATTTTTACAAGCTGCAGGGATATGACAGCCTGAAAGTGTTCGAGCACCTTCAGAAGAAAGCTTTAAACAATTTAAAGTATCTCAGAATTGCAAAGATGCACAAGGCAAGCAGGTAAAGTTCACCCGGGCTGTAGTCCCCTAGCCCATCTTTGAGCAACTCTTGTCTCCATCTGCTGCTTTACCCTCCTCTCTGACCCCATGGAGACAGGCACTCACGCCCTTGCTTGGTGCTTCTGCTACCCTTAGCTGCAACTACAGTCATTCTTCAGTTAGACAGCACTGAAGGCTGCCTGTCTAGGCTATTATTTTCAAAACTGTTATTTTATTATTGCAAGAAAAATAACTTTCTAGGTATCTGTCATTCACATCTTTATAGGACATACATGGTTTAGTGGGTTGGGTGGTGTTGGGTTGACAGTTTGACTTGATGCTTGAGGTCTTTTCCAACCTTAACGATTCTATGATTCTAAGGTTAAAATACACAAAGAGATCCTGACAGCATACATTCTCTATAAAACACTCTCCCTTCCTCTCAGCAAAGCCTCTCTCAAACATTAGTGCAATGTGTGGAAGGAAGTAGATGGGGTGAAGGCATTTAGAAGAAAGGGAGCACAGATGTTTCTTAGAGCCTGCAAGGAGGGCTAAGCAAGCTCTTCAGATTAGCCCTGGAGAAGGGCTCTCTAGTCCTTCAGAAGAGCTCAGCAGAAAGCCTGTAAGGAACAATGACGACTCCTCACAGGAGAGCTGCATCCCTTCCCTGATGCTACAGGAACGCACAAAAGCACCACCGATCACACATGTATTCAGACAAGGACTTCCACTGTCCAGCAAAAGTTTCTTGAGGCTGGTTGGTGTGAGAGTAGTAGAGAAGGACTCAAACTGAAACCAGAATTGCAGAGATCAGATTTAGGATCTGATTTAAATCTCTTGAGCTGATTTCCTTTTCTGAATTTGAAACAGCATTCACTGAAGTTATTAAGAAGACACTCTGGCTGGAAAGGAAGTTGAATCAGAACTCCTATAAACACAATTTTCTTTTCAGTTTAAATCTTTCTAACAATCTTTCAATAGGCATCTGTATAATTTATAACCTGCATATTTATAGCTTTATTTAGCATTAATGTTAATACATTAATTATAAAAAATAAATTTCCATATATATGGTGGGAGGGTTCTAACACTGATTATATATTACATACAGGCACATGTCTATGCATGTGCACACAAAAATACTTATGTTCTGAATACTAAATATAGAAACCTTGCATTTTTTAGCTTACTGTTTTTCCCCTTTATCCACATCACCATATTTCTTTTCACTATGAAAGCAATATGTGAGCACTCAAACTACGATCTTAAATGCAAATACATTATTTGAATTCTATAAGCAAAAGACAATGGATAAAGAAAGATCTCAGGAAAAAAAGACAGATTTCTATAAAGAAAAAAGTTCTCAGTACTTGAAGGGAACCAATAGGTATTTTTTACGCATTTCCAACCATTCTAAGTACACTCCTCTTATGTGTTCAGTTTCATACCTTCATCATGCATTATAGATTACCTATTTAATTTTAGCACTCACCAGATTTCAAAATTGTCTGAAGACCAGGTGGAGGAGGATGTGCGATTCTGCTGCATTCTTTTGTGGCTGTCTCAAGCACGTTTACCATCAACCTCAACAGGAGTACACTTTGATTCGAAAAACAAGAAATAACAGCATTATTTAAAGGTACCGAGTTAAATTGAAATAATCACCACTTCCTCCTGACAAGCAATAACAATAACCTGCTTTCTTACGTAGAGGAAAATATTTAACCTTATCTGTGCTGGAGACATGCAAGCTAGAGGCAAGTCAACTACTCATTAGGCTACCTACCTAAGGATTATTTTTTTTTTTAATAACCAAGCTAGCATTAGAATGATAAGAAGTAGGGTGTTCATTGTCACTGTGCTCAGAACACATCCTGAACGATGGCCTATTTTTGCAAAGAGTGCACTTAATGTCATGCAGAGGAGCAGTTTAACCATCTAAATCAGCAAGCTCACTTACAGCAGAACTGTAAAACTGAAACAAGCGTTAATTACCAAAGTGAATAATAGCTGTCTTCTGAAGAAAAAAAATAATAATCTGGTATATGTCAAGGTGCACATTGCGTGAACTGCTAACACAAAATAACACCCAGGTAAAGAAGGAAAATGCAATTGTATTGGCCTTTGTGGCACAAACGTTTGCTGTTCGCGTGCATGATGTTCAGATCTGTTGTTAAATTAGTTGGAACTGGACATGAAAACATTTCAGTTTGTGATTCCTGAATTTTAAAATCTATTAATGTTTCTTTTCCAGACCTTAGTTTCTGAAATGAGAGTCTTGATTCTTCCTATATTTGTGTGCATACGTGGACACAGTGTTTTGACTGTTACTACTGAAAAGCAAACTTCACTCTACCATGTATATAAAGCAAAACCAAAAAACACAACCTCACTGTAAGTTCACTATAAGATTAATTTGGGGCTCACTATAAGATTAATTTGGGCTCCTTATTGCTGTTTGGACTACACCGTTCCCTGTCATCACAGATGTGGGGAAGGTTATGATTAAATCCATAAAGTAGTGGAGCATTTGAAATATGGTTTGGTAAAGTCCAGGAGGAAAGAAGACGTGCGAGTTTCAGTGCAGAGAAGATAAGGCAAAGACAGAAGGCCAAGAAAAACTACTGTAGCAGACAACTAAGATTATCTCCATTTTAAATTTCTATTGACAAATCCAACTAGCAGCTGCAGTTAGAAGGCCAGGGTGCAGCAATGGTCAAAAGACAGATTCCTGAAAGCTGTGCGGATATCAAAGAACAAGCCATGAGGCAGATGTTCTGCAGAAGACGGACACGGCACGTTGGTCTGTAGGACGGTTCTTGTATCCTTAGCAGCCAGCATGCTCAGCAATGTATCGTCACTGCCTGAAGCCATCCAGATCTATTGACTCACAGCAGTTGCTGAAGGCCATCTATGTTGCAGCTGGCCCGTGAAGATGTGCAAGGAGGGCCAAGCTCTCAGGCAATGTGAGAGGGCAGCACAGAGACAGGGGTGTGAGTGGGGAGGGTGCCTGAGCAACAATGCGGTGGAAGGTGCTAAACAGCTGCACTGTATTTTGGTTTTCTACATCAAGATGATTGGCAAGGTGCCCAGACCTTGTGACTCTTTCAAGACATCCTTAATCACAACAGTGAAGTACTTTTCACTCTATGATTTCTTTTGTAATTCATAAAAATTCCCATCATTATAACTTCACCAGTTTTCAGGCCACCCATTTAACCTTTGCTAAGAGGGGTTTTTCATTTTTTTAACTACATTTTTGTACTGTTTTGCTAACTTGCTGTTATTTGCATGTCAAAATGTACTGACGGAAATCATCCGATGAACTTGATATGGGCTTCAGATGAGGCTCATAAGGTATTTTCTGGGCTTCCTTGGAAAGTAAATACAAGCTTCCTTTTTTTCAATCTCCTGTCCCTCAAGTGCTGCAAGGAATAGTACATTTAGTCTGGATAAGCTGAGGTGCATACACTTTCTGTAATAACACAGCTGTATATCATAAAATCATAGAATCACTAAGGCTGGAAAAGACCTCAAGGATCATCAAGTCCAACCCAACACCACCCAACCCACTAACCCATGTCCCTAAGCACCACATCTACACGTTTCTTGAACCCCTCCAGGGATGGTGACTGCACCACCACATATGACCATCTAGACCTTGTTTATGGAGAACTCCCTTTCTGTCTCAATGTTGTCTGAAGCAAACCACAGATTTCTCCTCACAGTGTCTGAAAAATGGTAACGTGGGCTCAAATCCTGTTAAAACCAGCAAATTCAGAGTACGAGCATGTTCTATGTCGGTAAAGGAATTTGCTGATTTCATTGTGGGCCATTTCACTGTGGGCCCTTTAAATGCTTCTTCCTCATAACTCTGGGACTGAAAAGATGGATCTGCGTCTTACAAAGCCTACTTCATTGCACAAACAGCCCATGGCAGTCATGTAAGCAGCAGAAAATTAGTAACAGAAGTAGAAATCCCCTTTGTATTACAAAATCTGATGTGACTTCAAATAATCAACCATAATGACAGTAGTCCATATTCAAACAAGCACTTCTGCTGCTAGGAACAGCTTGCAGCATCTCTCTCAGGCAACAACTTACTTCTGGAAAACTAATCCATTAGCCTGTGAAGCAGCTGAAAGTTATCAACACTGTTTCATTGAATGAAAGTTATCAGAAGATAAATCAGAATTTTAATGGCTAGTGAAAAGATAAATCAGAATTTCAGCTTATCCATTCACGATGATACGCTCCCCCAACCCCAACCTTTATCTTCCTTAACCCTGTTCAGATGATAACCACTGGTGGTGGCCATTATGGATGCGTCTGGTCGTGAAGACTGCCTCCAGCTCCATGTAGATCCCGGGGAGACAGATCACACCACAATAGCCAAGGGCTCTCTTGTGCATCTTGCTCAAACAGCTGAGGGCCACCTGAGCATGCACCAGCACAAATAGGGCTAGTATGCAAATATGACTGTAGGTCAATCATCTTACTCCATCACTAGTGGACAGCCCAGGGCCCATTGAGTTCTCCTGCGTGGCAGCAGCTGCACACCAGGATCTCCCCTTGAGTAGGGACGCCTACCCAAGGTTACTCCTCGAGGTTGAGAGATTCCTTGCCGTAACAGATTCTCCGTAAGTGATTAACAGCATGTGAAACTGTGAATTCTTACCCAAGAGATATAAAGGATTGATTGTGCAGATATAATCCTTTAAAGACAAACTGTTGACCAAGTCTGGGATAAGGACTGGATCCAGCTGCACCTAGACTCCTCTCTGAGAAGGAGTTTAGAGAGCAAGGGGGTCCTTTCCGATCCTTGTGACTCCATGGAAGGGTGTCCCTGACAGTTCTGGCTGACCCTGTCCTCTCTGCAGTAAATAATCAAGAGTACCTTGCCATCAAATCTTGTTAAATCACTGCTGTATTAACCCTTGAACTTTGTTATCTCACCATTTTTATCAATAAAATATATTGCTGCTTCTCTCTTGTGAATGGAGTGCACAACTCACTCCGACTCCTTCCGTGACACCATTACAAACTAGTGCTCATCTTGTTCCATATTCGGGTGTTTCCTAACTTAATAGTATCTTGTCCTTTTAGTTTGCAATATGTGATAATCAACATGAATAACAATCTTTCAGAAGGTGAAAAATTCACCATGTAAGGCGAATGCCAAAATTAATACAAGATAAATAGTCCAACTTACCTTCTCAGCAAGTTTTCTTTTGACCCAGTTACAAAGCCCAGCCAGCCTTCCTTGCAGACGCTTTGTGCTTCACCTTCTCGCTGTGGCAAGTGGAAAGGGGTTTTTTTTCTTTTTAACACGACTATTTGAATCTGTATGTTATGCAAATGAAGCCCCCACACGTAGATAGTTTTTGTTCATATGTTAGAGCTCCGAAAGGAAATCTACTCTCGTTTAACTAATATGGTTATTGTGGTTTCTCAAATCTCACCACACGTTAGTTTTCTGCCACCATTAATTAAGGAAAGAAAATATCGAAAGATAAGAAAACAAAACCACCCTCTGACTTATTCCAGAATCCACATGTTTCTTCTGGAATGACTCAGAATGCTGGGTTGTTTTAATTCGAAAAGAAAGGCAGCTCACAAACCCCACGCTCTTCCATCCTGCTCTAATGTTCATTCAGTTAAATTTAGATCAGTCTAATCAGATTCAAAAATCATCGTCAGCTGAGGTTCTGGTCTCTCCATCATTCTTTTAGATTACAAACTGTAAACTATAGAGTTACATTCAGGTTGTTTGTATTACCTATTTTATTTTTTTAAGCTTTACCATCCTACATTATAAATACATTTTTTCTCATTAGTTCTTACAAACTTTCCTTCTTTTCTTTGCATCTGGCTTTTCTTTCCCTGTCAAACATTTTTTTCTGGTTTTGGAATTTCTATACTTTTTTGTTCTCCCTATTTCTTCCTCTTTGTTCAGTTTTTCTAGATTTCTCTTATTTCCATCTTTTGTTGTCTTCATAATTGCTCTCCAGCATTACATTTTGTAGCACCACTCACTTGCTTCCCCTTTGATCTTTTTTTATTCACATTTTCAGCCTCCCTCCCACCTGATTCCGACTACCCCCTCGTGTCAGACACAGCCCTCCTCGCACGTTACGAGGTGTCGTGAAATGAAATAACCTGACCCCAGCACTGACATCCGGCTCACTTTGACTGGCATCCATCAGTGGTTTAACTACACAACCACCTCTGTCACACCAGTTAGAGAAGACAGAGCCCTCCTAAGGCCTTCTACAGGGTTCTTGCAATGGGAGAAATAGGGTTTAGGAGATTAAATGGGTAGGGGTTGGAAACAGAGCACTTGGGAAGGAGAGGGACTGCATAGTCAGAGTTTAGCTCTCACCTTTAGCCCAAGACTAGCCCAAGATACAATTGCACTTATAAAACCTCACAATCCATCCATTTTCCTCCACCAATGTACTTGATATTTAATTTGAAAATGGACGGAAACTAAAAAAATATTGACAGGAAACAGTTTGCTGATCATGGGAAAATGGTAAAGATTCAGAGGTGATTTCTTCTCAGACTGAACATGGAATTTCTGAAGGAGGAGCACAGTCATACTCAGAGCACTCCTCTGTTTGCTTCACTGCAGCATCACTTCTTAGAACCAGCCTAGATCCGAGCTGGTTTGGCTTCTAGAAAGCAGCATAAAGAGCAGTAAGTGTTTCCTCCCATAATCATTGGCTTCAGAAAAGCTGGTTAAACAGATTTCATTTTCTTGGAGAAAATATTGATGCAAACAAACATTTTCAAGAAAAAATAGTTGGACTTTTGATGGAAGTTTGTATAGCAAAAATGTCAGGTTAGAAAAAGCACCAAGATGCACAGGTGAGTTGTTATACCATTATTTATGATTTTGTAGCCTGAGCTTACCAATCAGACTATGTTTCCTAGCTTTGGATAGAGAAAGCAGGCAATGAGTAATGTCATTCCATTGTCTAAGGTCTCACAAAAGCCTAGACAGGAAAATGACTGGAACTCATAAGGAACACCACCCATGAGACAGCAGAGTAGCATTTTCCAATTAACACATTCTAATTTTTCATCTCAATGTTTCTGGGATAGGTAAAAGCATTCTGAAGGAAAAATCTGATTTATTGAAATCATGGCTTTTTCCATTAAGAGACAACTTGAGTAGACACTTTCCAATCAGATACACTACTTTAATTCAATAATTTTTACCTATATTATGTTGTATTTGGTCTGTTTCCTACTATTGCCTTTCAGCTGCTTAACTTAAAGAGGTTTTAAAACCATTTGTGGCAAAAGCATCTGTTATGGTCTGAACCCTGGCTAACAGCAAAAGACCCCGTATGTGCTTGCTCACCCTCCCCTCTCCCAGGAACAGGGAAGAGAATTAAAGGGGCAAAGGGAAAAGAGACGCGTGGGTTAAGACAAGAACAATCCTGGATAAGAGACAAGAGCCTGAGAAGCCCGAGACCCAACTGAGAGAACATGATGATCTCCAGAGAGAGAACTAGACAGATCCTCATCTCTATACTGGGCATGCCATGCATGATATGGAACAGACCACTGGCCATTGGGTTTCAATCTTACACCTAAGGTGGAATCCCAGGCTAGTCACTGGGACTGTGCTCCCTCCCAGCTTCTCCTGTCCCTCCAGACACGGGCACAGCAGAGAAGCTGGAAAGTCCTTGACTGTCCTGGCAGCAGCTGTAACCATCAGTGTGTGATCAGCTTCTCCTCAGCACAAACCCAAACACAGCCTCTCACCAGCTGCTATGGAGAAAGTTCATAGAATCACAGAATCATTAAGGTTGGAAAAGACCTCAAGGATTGTCAAGACCAACTGTCAGCCCAACACCACCTAACTCACTAAACCATGTCCCTGAGCACCACATCTACACATTTCTTGAACCCCTCCAGGGATGGTGACTCCACAACTTCCCTGGGCAGCCTGTTCCAATGCCTGATCACTCTTGCAGTGAAGAAAGTTAGGTCTGTCCCAGCCAAAACCAGGACAGCATCTCCCAAGGTTATGCCAGAAGTAATGAAACTTTACAGTGATGAACAGAATTATACAATCCTTGTATTGCCAAGGGGCAACTGAATGAAGATACCAGGCTCTCATAATCTCACTTGTCTACCTTCTCTGCCCACAAGAAACTCTTATATGGACCAGAATAAAAATATGTTTGTTCCTGAAATCCCAAGGAAGAAAGTATAACATGAGTCCCAGTCCCTTATCCTCCACCACCTGTGCAATGCTCTGCATACAGCTGGGCATCACCCAGACGTTTTCTTTTCCTCAGTGGGAAGAGATTGCCTTCATTGTACATATCCTTTCTGAGGTCATGAAGGGGGAAAGTGGCTTTATTCCTGCGTCTCCACTGCCTGGTGGAGATTTACATATCAGAAGTACCTGTTACAAGGTTCTTTGATCCCATCTGGGTGAACAAATCCATGCAGCCAAGCCTACGTTACTGCAACACTTACACTACATGGTCACTATGAGACCAAGCTTAACAGAGCAGCTACACTGAAAGGCTTAAAACCAGATTCTGGCTAAAGTGGATCTAATTTTTTTTTTTAATGAAATGTATCACTATAAAGACAAAATACTGCAAATTATTTCCAAATAACTGCTGCCTTCTGAAGAAAATAGTCACCTGCAAGGAAGTTCTGCTGAACAGCCTGCCAGTATATGACTAATTTACATGAAGCTATAGAGGACAAGTGAGTTTCTGTATCAAAGATGCTGCAAACACAAGGCGAAGAAACAAGCAGAGCTAAATATGCAGTCGCTGACATAATTTCTGTGTTTTTCATGCTGTAGTCAGACCATACCCGTTGTGGTAACTTTTTTTTTTTCTTGCTCACTCAGTCACTCACTCTCTGTTTCGTATCTCACCGAAATAACTACCCAAGTAATTTCTCAAAGCCTGTCATCAGTCATACTCCCAAGCACTGACATTTCGACCCAAGTGCGTTGAATTAACTGACCTGATTTCTTTTTAGACTTGTTTTGACAAGAGACCCACACCATGGAAGGCCCCAGTCACCTGTCTTTCCACTGCACTGGCCTGAGGGTGAGCACAAAGATACAGCTTAAAAGGTGCTTCTGTACCTAATGATGCACTTGGTTGTTCAGTATGGAAATTTCAAGGCATAGAATCACAGAATGGTTTGGGTTGGAAAGGACCTTAAAGATCATTGAGTTCCACCCCCTGCCATGGGCAGGGACACCTCCCACCAGCCCAGGTTGCCCAAAGCCTCATCCAGCCTGGCCTCTGATGGGGCATCCAGAGCCCCCCCATCTCTCCTGGAGCCCCCTTTCAGCACTGGAAGGTGCTTGAAGGCCTCCCCGGAGCCTTCTCTTCTCCAGGCTGAACACCCCCAACTCTCTCAGCCTGTCCTTGTATGGGAGGTGCTCCAGCCTCTGACCTCTGTTGTATTCACTCCAACAGGAGCATCTGGGGTCCTGGCTCCCACCTAAAACCACAGAAGCTGAAATGGAAGAATGATATTTGAAATTGTGTCTCCGCACTTTGCAGTCCCTGTGTTACCTGGATACAGCTCAAAGAAGATTTCTTTCCTCCTGTGTGGACCAAGATGCAGTGTTGGCTTTTCAGCTCATGGACTGCGATTTTCCCAATCATAAAGACAAATCAGAGGGGTTGGCTGGCCACTTCAATGAGACACTGACTGTCTCATTTTACTGCTACACCATAGGGCAGGCTGTAACCACTAACCACACCAACCACCTGAGGCAACCCAGAGGAAAACTCCCAGAAGAGATTGCTCTGCAAGGAGGGAAATCTCCTTCCAGCTCTTCCACACAGCGGGAATTACTGTTCCTAAAGAGTCACTGCCAAGATGCCACTTGTGCAGACCCGCGCCAGAAGGAGATTGCGTCCTAATCACAGATCCTCTCTATGGTCAGACGTGGATCAGTAAGATAATCAAGCATAGGATTAAATTATTCTGATTTTAATGAGCTTTAAATACATTGGGCACTCAAGTCTTGCTGAAGTCAACAGAAGCTAGGTCCCTCTGTCCCTTCAGAAACTTGAGCATACCCCTGAATTTCCATGTGGATTAGGAGAGAAAGTGAATGCTCATTGGGGTGCTGTGCCAAGCAGATGACAGGGAGAGCAGTTGCCGCAACAGGATCCTCTGCTGTGAACAGCGAACACAGGTCTCTGAATTCATACTGCACCAGATAGTTCACCTTTCACTTCCCTTCTAACGGTGGGCAACTGCTGTTATCATTTGATCTCCACGTCTTCACGCATGCAGTCACTTACTGGTGGTTAGTGCTTCGATAAAATTGATTTTCCACTGCGATTATAGAGGTGGTTAAAAAAAAGAGAAAGCAAAGAAGTAACAGGGGGCACATAACTGACTCTTTCCTCAAAGGAGCAGCAAGTTGGCAATTGCTGTTGATCAATGCTGTGCTGCACAGAGAATACAAGCATGTCCTAACATCCCATTCCTGAGACATGCTGGGTTTGCTTCCATAAATTTAATCTATCCTGCACTAAGAAAATGCTGTGGGGCAGGTATATTGCAGAACCATGCAGCACAGCCAAATCTACTGAAACAATTCTACAAAGCAATAGTCTGGACAGTGAAGAACAGTAGATGATTAGCCCAGATATCCAGGGATAACTCTCCTGCCAGGTGGGTCCAGTAGTGCAAAGGGACAGACTCAGTTATGTAGATGTTCTGGCATTAATTTGAACTCGGAGCTAGAAAACCAGAAACTTGATGATAGCTCTGGCCTTGGCAAGGAAACATCTCCATCTGCAGCAAGCCCCAGATTTTTAACAGGTCTCTTAGTGCACCTTCCTCACCCAGGGCAAAGCTATGCCAGATAGCTCAGGTGCCAGATGCAGTACTGCCACCAAAAAATCCATTTATCTTGCACCAAGTTAGACTGGTTTTGATGCCCGTCTGGTCACCTCTCATCTCTCCACAGAATTGTCCCTCCTCATTGCAGGGGGCTTGCACTAGATGACCTTTAAAGGTCCCTTCCAACCCAAACTATTCTACGATTCTGTGATTGTGTCGTGCAGCACAGACATGTTCTCTACCGAAGGGAAAAAGCAGGAGCGTCTGTAAGGACACAACTGAGAAAGCTGGCAACTGATACCTACCCATGCTTCCTCCTCCCCAGGATGTTTGGGTTGCCTCCACTGCTGAGATTTGGGAAAGTGTGCTAATATTAACCACTTCCTGCTTCACTGCAGCTTCCTCCCACTTTGTTGATCAGGGTTGGCAGACATGTAAATTGCAGTGGTCCATCACTCATCCCCAGTGGGCTCTCACTACCCTGAAGCTTTACCGCATGTCCCAGGAATCACCACCTGAGGGATGCCCTCACCAGGATCTGCAGCTGCTCCCCATGGCTGATCTCCGTGGCTTCACACAAAGCAGCCTTGGCTCTATCTGCTTCCTCCTTCAAAGAGGGACAGGGAGGAACTGATGTTAACACGCCCTAACATCATCCCTCCCTTCTGAGAAGACCATCTGACAACAAATTTTTTCCTCTCACTCTCAAATCATTCTTCCTCTCCACTTTCAACTGACCTCACCAGTCTGCGCCTGGAGCCAGGCTCATGCCTCAGCTGGGAATATTTGGGCCAGCAGTCTTGTTCTGTCATTGCTTCACACGCACAACATTCCTTTTCACATTTCCAGTTTTTCCCCAAATACCTCTGACCATTGCTAGCTGAAATGATACCTGGCCCAGCCAGTCATCTCTTTTTACCTGCTAGCAGTCACCAAGGCAGAAATGCTGCTCTTCTGCAGCAGACCTTTTGTCCATTCATCTCAAGCATCTCTGCCTCCTGTTCAGTCCCGAGTGCCAGGACTAAGCGCCCTAACTCTTAAGACACACATCACAAGAACCATTGAGCAGACTGCCTTTTAATATCAAACGTACAAAATCAGCATCCAAAACTGTAAACCAATTTCTCAAAGCAATGTCGGTTACACGAAGTTTGTGTAATCCATTCCTTGTCCTCTCAACATTAGTGGAAAGTGAAGGCACAGGGTCAACACACCCACTGCTAATCTCTGCCTTTCATTCAACACTGCAGCAATGACTCTTCAGCCCCTTCTGAATCAGGGCGTGCCTCAGCCTAGCAAGGCATTTAAACATCTGCCTACATCTAAATAGGTGAACAGTCCCAAAGGTGTTTTCCAGTCTGGTTTCAAGAAGCAGTTGATCCAACACGTTAGCTGCCACAGGCAGTGGTCCCCTACCTTCTCCTGGGCTCTGGCACCTGCTTTTCTCTCCAGAAGGCTGTTTCAGCTTCCCATAACAGCAGAAAACTGTTCATTCTCTTTCTTTGGTGGTTTGTTCGGGGTTTTTTTACAAGTGAGGAACTTCCCCCTTCTTTAGCAAACAGAACCAACTCCTTCTGTAGTCAGGCAAAAGCCAACAAGAAGAGCTCAGACCTTCATCCTAAATAGAGTTGGTTCCAGCTTTCCTCCCCTCCCTCTGCTTGTGGAAAAAGGGTTCTCCTTGATAAGAATTATCATTCCCACCTGCAACCAAGAGGGAAGGTCCTACCCACACAGGTGAGGTTTGTTCACACTAACCCACAGTGATGTGTGAAGTCTGGAAAGGATGTCTTAAGCCTCACCCTGACGTGGTTCTGGAGGGACAATGAAAATAATAATTATAATAATGAGAGTAATAATAATAGTAATATATGCAAAATACAAATGACTGATACACAGTGAAACTGCTCACGACCTGATGACCAAGGCTCACCCTGTTCCCATCTAAAGATCTCATGACATCAGTATGTTATCAACCACCTTCTTATCATGAATCCAAAACATAGCCTCTTACTAGCTACTGTGAAGAAAGTTAACACGGTCCCAGCAGAAACCAGGACATTCTCCACCCTGTACCATGACATTTAGGTCATGCCTGGGTTCCACCAATTTTCCTGTTTTTTGTTGTAGGCACACAGATATATTCCCCTTAGTCTATCGACCATCCCTCCAAAATGTTCATTGAGTTCATTTAGTCCATGACTTTGGGCTCCATCTGTCATTACAGTCTTTCAAGGCAGGAAAGATGACGCAGAGTTCACTTCGTCGGTAGAGTGCATGATGCTGGACGCAGCAGATGGGCGGTGTATAGTCTCTAGATCCAGGCTCCTGGCCCCCACTATCCCAGCATGTGAGCAGACAGGTGATAATGTGCCTCGTGCCTGCCTTGATGATGGCTATAATCCTTTCAGATATCTCGCAGCTCACCCAAGGATAGAAATTGGGTGGTTACCATCTCGTCTATGACTTCTTCCTCTTCCTCCTGTGCTGATGATGGCCCTGCTCTGGAACAGCCTGTGTCCTCACTGTCAGGCTCATAAGTTTCTTCCTCCTCTTCCCTCCTAGGACAAGTGCCTTCTTCCTTTTCTGCATGTGTTGACTTTCATGTCATTTTC
Source organism: Pterocles orientalis (assembly GCA_011057875.1). NCBI lineage: Eukaryota > Metazoa > Chordata > Aves > Pterocliformes > Pteroclidae > Pterocles > Pterocles orientalis. The sequence continues at coordinate 596,812 of WKFP01015071.1, forward strand.
CTCTTACGTATGGGGGCAACCAATAACAGCAGGGACCCTGAGGTGCTTTCCAGTGGAGTTTCAGTAGCCATGGTTGTCGCTGTTCTGAGACTTTGAGTAGCTGCAGTGCTTGGCGCTGGAGTCGGCACAGCGGGAGCCAGGGTTGGAGTTTCACTGTATCTGTTGCAATGGTTGGCATTGCCATAATATCTGATGCAGGGGTGGCAACTGGGGTATCACTGGTAAGCATTGAATATTTTTTCCAAATACTGACTTAACCCTAATAAATGTGGAGATGACGACTCGCCCATGGGTTATATATGTAATTAGACATATATTCAGGAAGCTTAGCAACAGGATCGAAATACTGGTGGGGTATCCCAAGGATATTCAAAATCCTCAGAAGCCTTTGCAAATGGTCTGGAGGAGAAGTGGCAAGTGAGGGGGAGCATCCCTCCCTTCCCCCCCCCATCGATTTGTTGCCTGTGTAATTGGCAACAGCATCCGTCAGATGGCGCCCGAAGACCGGAAATGAATGTGCGCGGGCGCTCTGCGTGGGCGGTGCCAGGCGTCGCCCAAAAGGGTAAAATCCACCCGGGTATTCATCTTACAACAGGACAGCAGAGCCAAACAATCCCCTTAATCAGCAACACGGTATTCTTAATGCAACACCTACAGATGGTAATTGCACGGGCAAACAGCGCATACGGCAAAGAAGGTGTGATACCGTAGAGCTCTACAGCCAAGTCCCAGAATGCATAACACAAAGAGAACAGTTTTCCATACAGCAACATCTTAGGAAACATAATAAATGCTTATTGAAAGTTTGTCCTTATCTCAACTACTCAAGCCCCACTTTGGGCACCAAAGAGGACTGTTGTGGTTTGACCCTTGCTGGCAGCCAAAACACCACACAGCCGCTTGGTCGCCCTACCCCCTCCAAGGTATGGGGAGACAATTAAAGGGGTAAAGGGAAAAGACACTCATGGGTTGAGATAAGAACAATTTAATAACTAAACTACAATACAATAACACTGAAAATAATAATAATTATTATAACAGTAGTAATATCTACAAATATACAAATGAGTGATACACAGTGCAACTGCTCACCACCCGACGACTCAGGCTCAGCCTGTTCCTGGCTAACAATCCTGGAGCAGGGAGAGTCCCAAAACTGCAATCCCAGAAAAGAGATAAGAGCCCAAGTGTCCAAGAGACCAAGAGCCAACCAACAAAGCGAGAAAATCCTGAGAGAGAGAGCAGTGACCCAGAGAGAGAACACAAACTTCCAGACAGATCCTCATTTATATACTGGGCATGACATGCATGCTATGGAATATACCATTGGCCAATTAGGATCTCAATCCTAAACCTAAGATCAAATCTTAGGCTAGTAATTGGGCTGTGCTCCCTTCCCAGCTTCTCCTGCCCCTGCAGACACTGGCACAGCAGAGAAGCTGGAAAGTCCTGGACTGTCCTGGCAGCAGCTCTGCCCATCAGTGTGTGATCAGCTTCTCAGCACAAATCCAAACACAGCCTCTCACCAGCTGCTGTGGAGAAAGTGAACTCTGTCCCAGCCCAAACCAGGACACCTACTATTTTTTGTGAGGATGGAGTGAAAACCTGCTTCCCTGTTATCTCCACTCCCAGCACAAATGGGAAGGGGACTTCTAGGTCTCAGCCTACATGGCTGAAAAAGAGAACGATGTCATAGCACTTCATACAGCAAATGCAGGCACCAGGACTAGAGGGGTTTGTTCCCCTTCAGCTGCTGCCAGACCTGTCCAGCCAGCCTGATCCACACCACCTCTAGGACAGGTTGGCTTGCACCCTTGCCAAAGAACCCTTGCTCTTAGTACTTCAGCGGTGCTAAAACAGACAAGCAGCTTCCACTAACACAGGATTTTTGCTGCCATTTACCCAGTAATTTTATGTGATAAACACCATGCCCCAACTGTGCTGGAAAAAGGGATGGACTCCAACTAGCTGAGCTCAGCCAGAAGGTTCCTCAAAGTGATAATGTGGAGCTGCTTAAAAAGTTTAATCCAAAAAAAATACAGCAAAAGAGCTTGCACTGTGATGTCTTGTTGGTATTACTGAAGAGTAACTATGAAAGGAGCTGCACTGTAATTACCAGATTCTTGTCCTGCGTTACTGAGCTGGTACTGCCTGATAACCAGGAGTTACAGCTCAGAAATCAGAAGTTCCCCTGGCTCTATAGAAGTGGAACTGATGGCAGGATTCATGACTCAAATAAAAAAAATTTCTTGTTATGGTATGGTACTGCAATAGTAATTTATCTCCTTGCGGGTTCCTCACCATCTTAACCAGGTGCAAAGTTTCAGGACTCTGGTAGACACTTCTCGGTGCAAGATGGTGGTAGGCAAGGGAAAGGCTGAACTTCAGGACCTACCCCTCTGCTCAGTCGTGCCACTCTGCCCACAAAGGGTGATGGGGAGGCCACACCAGCAGCTGCAGAGAAGCCCTCAAGCATGGAATGTAGATCGTGCCTGGGTAATGAAATGAAGGATAAGCACGAAGCCATCCCAGCCTGTGACAAAAGGTATGTGGGAAAAACCAGTATTTTTGCCGTTCTCCCTGAAGGTTTTCTTTTGACTTTGAAGTAACATTTGTTTACACTAATTTTCCTTTTCTGTCACAGATGAGTGTACCAAAGACTGTAAAAGGCCAGACAGACTGTTAGACTGAAAGACTTTTAGAAGCAACAGAAGATTTGTGGTTAAAAGAAGTTATTTTGAGCTCCTGCTGTGGAAGATGCCCCCTCCCTGAGGGCAGCACAAGGTCTTATGGTTAAAAACTCCCCTCTGATTATGTGTTAAATAAAAAGCTGCTATTTGAAGAAAGAAGCTCTGAGAGTTCAATATAAGCCATGTACTAAGGGTGCTTTGTTTTGGAGAGGGCTTCAGATGATTTTTTATTAAGTTGAAAACTCACTGTTCTAATCATTGGAAAAGCCCAGAATCCAGATTTGTTTCTCAAGAGTCATAAGCGCAAAGATTGCTCACGGCCTCCAACTTTATCTCGTTAAATCTGAGGTGGCAACATCCTATGTCAAATGTCTTCCTTCTCTCTCTGCTGTCCTGGAAGGCCTGGAGTGGTTTTCAGTCTGTGTTAGATCACCTTGGCACCCAACTCACGCTGAGGCTTTGAAGCTCATGTAGACAACAGCTTCTCCCTGGGATAGCTGCTGCCCTGCTCTCTCAAGGTAGATCTCCTCCATCCCCATCCCACCCAAACGCTTTGAACTTCAGACTGGAGCCTGAAGCACTGCCCCTGCACCAGGACTTCTAAGCACACCTCTGGGGTGCCCAGTTCTGCCTAGCAGCCCCTCCTGAACATTTAACCTCTCAGTCTGCTGGGTCCTGCATCTCCTCCCACCCCACAACAGCTTTAAGGTACCAACAAAAGTGCAGGTCTCCATTGCTGAACTCTTCCGGAATCACATAGTGTTTGGTTTCTTAAGGGGAAAACAATTTTTCTGCTTGAGTTGATGGCAATTCAAGGGTTTTCTTCCAGGACACTGAGAAGATATATTAGTCAGGCCTCCCACTGACACACAAAAGTATGTTGAACTGTCTTTACTCCTACCCACTAGCCCAGGTTGCGTACAGCCTCACCCATGAAGCCTGTGGCAGACCTGCGAACACATGCTGGGAGACGCAGGTCGGTACCGTAAGGGTTGATGACCCTTCCTTGGACCGCAGTGGGACAAAAGTGATTTCTCCTGGTGACACAGCTGTGTCAGTCGGGTTTGCAGTGCTGCTCTGCAGAAACCTGCAGCAACTGGGAGCTGGGCAGGAGACGGGGTGAGGAGGGGCAATGCAGGGACACCAACAGGGGGAGAGGGATTCAGAGACACGGGGGAAAAAAGGCAACAAAGGAGGTGAGGAAAGTCAGAGGGGAAACCAAAGAGGAAATAGATCATGTACAAAGGGAAGGAGCTTGAAACAATCAGTGAAGGGACTTTTTAAACCACCATCTTGCGGCTACCTATGGTGTGTTTAGTGTGCCTGAGTTCCCAGTCTGGTGGGCCTCAGGACTAACGAATGCAGAGAGCATTTCTGAGAACAGTGGTTCTTACCTTTTCACAACCCATCAAACTAATGGGAAGGAAGAACAGCCCAACCTCTTGCTGACACCACTGGACAAACCTGTGAGCAAGGAAGGCTCTGCACCGCACAGCCCAAACGTGCCTCACCGTGCTCCACCAGGACTCCAGCACTGGTCCCACACTGCCTCTCCTACGTGAGATTTTTCTGCACTGCCCACAGCTTTGAGCTGGAGCATTAAATTCTATGAAATATCATATTTGTTAAAATAAGGACCACAGTTCACTAGCAATCATTCCAAACAACTGTGTGCTCCAGGCTGGTAGTGAACAACAGACTGCTGTGATTTTAGATTAAACCCTCAGGTTAAGAACAAAAGCCGAGGGAGGAAAGGGGCAGCTGTACTCCAGAAAGCAGTCTGGTCAGCTTGTCACAGCTCAGCTTCCGGACTCCTATACTGTTGGAACCAAGGAGGGAGAAAATAAGCTCCGACTGATGAGGTTTGCTTGATCTGGATGATCTCTTTTATGTTCCTACTTATTCAAAGTTTGTTTCAATTCCCTTCCCCAGCCCCTCAAGGAAGCATGGAGAAAATCAAATAGCAATATCAGAATCCATTAGCAGAATTTGGCTCTACTGTGCAGAAAAAAAAAAAAAAGCAGTTGACCTGAGCAAAAGTGCGGTAGTGTCAAGAAAACGTATAGATGCTATTCATTGCAAAAGACCAGGCAACTGGACAGTCTTCAGCTGGCTTCCCATGACCAACAGATCCTTAGTGATCAGTGAGAAGGTTGCTATACAACAGCGTGAGTCAGGATGCATCCCCCACCCCCTTTTTTTTTTTTTAAATTCAAAGACCACAAGAGCAAACCACATTTGGAGATGAACAGACAAAAAAAGAAAAAGGCTGTTCTGCAGGATTTCCTGTTTCGTGATGCATGGGCAATTGGCCTACATTTGTGACCCCATTTTACTCTCAGGTCTGTAGCTGTACTGCAGGGATTCCATCCTTTGGTACAAAGCCTGCACTGCAAAGGAGCGGGCATGGCCGATGCTGGCTACGGTGAATCTTGAAGAAGGTGCATGGCGCTGTAACTTGCATGCTTTCGAACTTCTGCGTGGCCATGAGCCTGAACCGACCCTTAAATGCTGTTCTTCAGGAAAGACATAGAAAGAGACAAACAGCCTCCTCCCTCCGGCACCTCTTTCTGAATCGCACCCAAACCCGGGCTGCTCTGCAGAGCCAAAGCCCAGGGTGGGGCTGGCTGCGGTGGTGAAGGTGCTGGGGTGCAGCACGAGGACCTCCGTGGTTCTGCTCCCACCATAACGAGGGAGAGGGCAGTAAGTGACATCTATGGGGCTGCCTCTAAAAATCATGTTCTGTTACACAAAACGCAGTGGGCCAGCTCTAAGACCATACAGCCTGTATGAGCCACTACAGGCATGCAACTCTTCATCATCTCCCAACAATCTCCTAGCACATCCCCTACAACACCAGGCCACCGCCAAAACCAAAGTCCACCTTCGAAGTTTTTCTTTACAAACAGTATTCTGACTTCTGCTTCAAAACCGGAGCGCTCCTCACTGTTAATCACAGAATCATTAAGGTTGGAAAAGACCTCAAGGATCATCAAGTCCAACCCAACACCACCCAACCCACTAAACCATGTCCCTAAGCACCACATCTACACGTTTCTAATCCCTAATGTGCTGCTGTTATTTTTTCAGTCTTTAACTCAAATTAACCCCTGCATCTACCGCTCCCTGCTTGAAATTGCCCAAGTCATTCCCTATCAAGAACATAGCCACACGCGACAGTGAAGGGAGCACGGCTTCAGCCATCCCTTCAGCAACACAAAGGACTTTCCTGCACCAAGCTATGGCTCTCACGTGCTGGCTGCAGGCACTTTTATCATTTTTACCCAACTTGCTCTCTGCTACCACCCATCGCCTCCTCAGCTTCCCTGTTCCTGGGGCTAGTCTCCATTCATGGGTACGTGCTTCATTTATTTTCCTCCACCTAAACCAAGTTCTTTCAAAGCAGTACATGGCACTCATTTCTGACCACGTTTTAAGCACCTTGCTGGACATCTTTGCATCTTTCCAGAGTTGAACTTAATTCATTTTGATAGTTGATGCAAAAGGAGCATGCATGCAAGGAACCAGTGCAGAAAAGCTACTGTGCATTAACATTCCACTGGGTTATCCTGCCCTGGCCTCTCAGGTTAGAGGAGACCCAGGGCCCCAGTGCGTTCATTTTCCCAACTAGTACTGTCCACTCCTTCAAATGAAGTGCCATCGAATAGCACACACTTATTGAAACCAGAAACTAGTGGAAGAGAAAGTATTAATGAATTTTAATTTCTCTTTCATGGAAAAAGTCCATGAGAATTTGTCTTATTTCTCTCCTGGAACATCAGATTTCTAATATCAGCACCTCCCCACACCTATAACCACACCTTAAAGGGACCCACAGTGTAAAAACCAGCTCAAAATTCAGACTTTTTCATCGTTTTGTTTAACAGTTCCTGGTGAGGTGCCTAATTTAAAATTTTGCCGAGGACTTAATTAACTTAGTCTACTGACTGAGTCTAACTGAGGAACACCAACTTGCAGGGCTACCTTCACCAAGAGCTGGGCTGTGTGAGGATGTTGCTTTTTCACAGCAGTGTCTGTTACTTCAATCTACAATTTATTCCTTAAAGAATTATTTTAAATTTCATATTTCTCTCATTAATGTGTGCTGAACCATGATGTTTAAGTGTACGTAATTCTAATAATCTCCAGGATCGCTTTAGTCTCTGAAAACCAGAACTAATATTTTGTAATTCCTTCTTGGTTTCACCAGAATTTTTCAAACTACTTCTCTTTCCATTTTATCAGTTTCCTTCCAATGAACTGAGCTCAGCCCTCCTAATTCACAGTTCAAAGGAGATGACGAAAACATCAGCCACCATGTCAGCCACTTAACACTATAAAGGCTTTTCTTACACAGGTTCCCAGAATAATTTTCACACACAACTGACTCCTTTTATCCCCTTTTCCCTCTGTTTGCCCAGATTTGCTCCCCCAAGCCACCATGACTCCTCCCATTTCCCATTTTTGGTCCGGGCACTCCCCCAAGGGCACCCCCCATGAGCCCATGCCCCTGTCGGTCCCTCAGTCCATGATGTGACCTGGGGGCTTGGCCAGGGGACCATGGGGTGGCACCTTTCCTGGGACAGTGCAGGGGGCTTTGGGGACTCCAGTTAGGTACTGCCCCCCCTCTGCCCTTGCTTCTCTGTCCTCTTAAGGGTTGAGCCTTAATCCCATAACCTAACATTCACCTATACAAAAGTGGGTGGGCTGCAGCATCCCCTTTCCTGACGTGGCACTTCCCACTGTCACCTCCTGGGTGGGCTGCCTCCCCAAGCAGTGGGCTCGGTGCCACGGTGGGTTACCTGCGCAGCTGCGGGGTGCTAAGTCCACACCCCACGGAGGGGGTGCAGGATCAGAGCAGCCCCTGGTAGCAGCAGCTGGACCCGCAGGAGTTACCTTGCTCCTCTGTCCCCCCCTCCATTTGTGCGGATGGGCTTCTAATCACCTAACACCACAAAACACCAGAATTACACACCTAAAAAATAACATAAGCATCAGTTTAAAAGTGATGCTGCCGCGATCGCTGAAGCCAAAACTGTAACTGGAAACGCAGCTCTGCCACACACCAGCCCTTTCCAACAGCGCCGCTCGCAGCATGCCCTGAAGGACATCCGCCAGCAAAAACAGACCATGTTGTGAGCACGAGGTGGAAGTTTTTCTGTTTCGGAGAAAAAGAAAAAAAATTAAAAAAGCTGAAGCACCTTTCTTGCTATGAAGACACATGTGGTACTTCTACAGGGGAACCATGTGAATGACCTGATTTTACTGCCTTGTGGTTTCCCCATAGCAGAGAGCAACTGAAACAAAACAATTAAAGCTGCCAAGAAACCGAAAAACAACTTTTAGAAACCGTATGACTTGTTTTAAACACAGAGATATCCCAGTGTAAGGAACAACTGCGGTCACTCGCACAGTGCACTCTCCAATTATGTTCTATGTTCACATTTTCTAAGATTCCTTAAAGGACATGAGGTTTAAAACCTTATAGTAGAGTTGATGTTAAACTACCATAATTGCAAATGCTGGCCTCTGTGCTTTGGTAAAATGATGGAATAATTTAGGCTGAAAGGGCTCTCTGGAGGTCCAGCCTCATGCTCAAAGCAGACCTAACTTCAAAGCTAGACGAGGTTGCTCTCTGAGTCTGTCCATTTAAAGTTCCGAAAACTTATGTGATGGAGAATTCACCTCTGGGCACCTGTTCTAGTCCTGAACCATTCCCATGGGGATTTTTTAGATTTTATTTCATGTATGCAGCTGGAATTTCTCTTGATGCAATTTGACTGCCGTCCTTTCCCTGGGCAGCGCTAGGAAGAGTCCAGGTCTGTTCCATATGGCCCCCTGCAAGCACAGAAGACCAGAGCTTCACCACCCACCTTGACCTTCTGTTCCACAGGCAGAACAGCCCCAGCTCTTCCCAGGTCATACAGTCCAGCCCCATTGCCATCCTCTGCCCCCCCAACTGGACTCCATTCTGGTGGCATCCCTTGTACCGGGGAGTCCACACCGAACACAGCCAGCAGGCTGGCTCATTCTCCCAGGCTTTCACTCTTCACAGCCGCCCCCAGCCCCTTCTCCACAAAGCATTTTTTTACCCAGCCCACCTGTCCCCAGTTTGGCTACATAGAGACTTTGCGAGACTTGGCTAAAGCCAAAGACAATGACATCGGCTACTGCCCTCAGAGCCATGATAGGTGATCACATTGCTCAGGCACTATTTGCCCTTCGTAAACCCACAGTAGCTGTTCCCAGTCACCTTATTTTCTTTCATGTACTCAGAACTGCCTGCCACTAGGACTTGCAGGGACAGAGGTGAGGCTGACTGATCTGTAGCTTGCTGGGTCCTCTTTCTCACCTTTTGAAAAGCTAGATGTAACGTTTTCCTTTTTCAAGTCATCAGGAATGTCCCTTCATCACCACAACCTTTCCAAGAAACCTGAAAGCAGACCTTGCCAGTAAAGACAGAGGTGAAGAAGAAACAGTCCCTCAGACTTCTTTTTTCTCTGTCTTCATCACTAGGTCACCCACTCCATCCAGCAGCAGGCCCACATTTTCTTTCATATTCCTTCTACTGATGTCTTGGCTTCTCGCTGCCTTCACATCTCTTGCTAGTTTCATCTCTGGCCAAGCTTTGATGTCGCTTGTACCGATCCAGGAAACCTGTGCCATTCCATTATCATCCCTTGTAGCCCATCCTCACTTCCACATCTCAATTTTTTTCCATTTGAGCTCAGCCATGAGTTTCTCAACCAGCCCGTCTGTCCTCCTGCTATGCCTATGCATTGTTTTCCTCAGTGGAAAGAATCCTTTTGAAAGGCAACCAGCTCTGGCCCCAGACCCCTCAGGGTAGCCTCCCACGGGGTCCCACCAAACAGAACCCTGAACAAGATCCTCAAAGTCCAAGACTATTACTCTGCTACTTGTCTTCCTCTCTGCTCTCAGGATTTTTAACTCTGTCATCTCATGGTCACTGTAGCCAAGGTTGCCACTGACTATTGCGTCTGAGCACTTCTTCATTATTCCTGAGTAGCAATTCCGGAGTATACGCCCTCATCCTGTCCAGCACCCAAGTTAAAGATGGTCCCTGACACACTCTTAAGTTTCTTGGCATATTTGTGCTCTGCCATGTTGCTCTTCCTGCAAACCAGAGGTGGTTAAAAATCCCCATGAAAACCACAGCATGCAATCAGGAGACTTCTTCAAATTGTTTAAGGAAGGCTTCATTCTTTTCCTTTTCTTGACCGAGTGGTCTTTTGTGGGTGCCTACCACAATATCCTCTTCAGCCATGACAACAAACTCTTGTCAGGCCTCTTGTCAGGGCTTTTTCCAGTCCATTCAGACAACTCCTCTGTGGATCTCCCCTCTCCGTCTTTCTTTCCTGCTTGCTTCTTAAGCTTGCATCCATCTGTTGCAGTGCTCCAGTCACACACGCTATTCCACCATGCTCCTGCCATCCCAGAGATGCCGCAGCTTTGTGACTGCACAGACTTCCTCTTTCTTTTGTTCATTCTGTTGCACATTTGCTGGTGGAAAAGAACCTGAGGTGATCCCAGTCACCCCGATTCCTTGCAGCAAGGGATGTCCCTCCCTCGGACTCTGTGCGGTCCCTCCAATTCCCACGTACCTGCAGGCTGCGGTCTCCACACCCAGCAAACTCTTCACAAGGTTAGCATAGTCATCTTCATCAGCCTCACTAGCTCTGACAGCAGGGCTAGATGCATCTCCCAACAAAACTCCCTCCCTGTCTTGCTGTCAGGGCTTTACAGTTATCTCAGTAAGCATCTGCAGCTGGAGAAAAGGAGAAAAAGCAGCAAAAAAACCCAAAACCTGCAGCCTGCATCTGGACAGCCACGGGAATGTGTCTGGGTTGAGGTCTCCAATACGCTGCGGCAGTTGCTCTGGCTAGTGCTAAGACTGTCTTGTGGCTTGTCCACCCTCTTTCCGTACTCAAGAGGCTCGCTATTAATTTATTGACCATTTCTCCCTGAAATGTACAAAGAAGTTAGCTGACTAAGGCGATTGATTTCGAGGCCTGGGAGAGAGTAGTTTCATTAAGTCATTAAGGTTGGAAAAGACCTCAAGGACCATCAAGTCCAACCCAACACCACCTGACCCACTAAACCATGTCCCTAAGCACCACATCTACACGTTTCTTGAACCGTGTTTGTGGCACTTCTTTGAACAGCAAGTTATACACTTACATTTTGCCCTCTGAAATATTAAAAAGAATAAATGATTTTGAAAAAGTTACACAAGAGGTTTTGAACTGTGATTAACTTTAAGACATTACGGACATATTGCAAAGAAGTGGCGTGTTGTACATGCAAGGACAGCTAAACGCATTCTTCCTATTATTCTGTATTGGGGGAAAAAGAAAAAATAAATCACAGCAGCAACAAATTGTAGAACCCCAGCAGCCCAAAACCAGAAATGGTATGAATAGTATGCTAGAGGTCACTGGGCTTTTATTGTTGTTGGTTTGGGGTTTTTTTTTGTTTTTTTCTCATTTTTATTAGGAGAATTTAGAACTGTTCATGATATTTAAACAAAGGAACTGACACTTTTTTATATTCATCGCAGTTCTGTCAGAGGATCAATCTTTGGGTGACTCAATGTCTTTGAATAGCCCAGTTCCTTTTTTTTGTTGTTGTTTGTAGAAATCCAAGACAGTCATATCTCGTAAGTTACATTTTTGCAACACTGCATTCACTATGGCTAGTCTGTAGAGGCTTTAGCTTCAAGATGAACAAGATCCCTTACAAATCTACCAAAATTGCATCTCTTATGATTCTGTTCAATTTCCCTCTGGGCTCTATCTTGCAAGGAAAACATTAAGCCAAAAAGATGCATCTGCCATTTCCTGAAATGAACACGAAACACTGTAGTCATCTTGCTGAGATTTAATTCCTGCTGCCTAGACAACGCTAAAACGAGAAGTTTGTCAGCTTTTCCCTACAATTTCCTGCTGCCTAGACAACGCTAAAACGAGAAGTTTGTCAGCTTTTCCCTACAACTGAACCAAAATATCCACAGATGCATTCTTTCCTGAAGAGAAGGCTAGGCTCTGTAGAAAGTATTTCACCAGTGAAAATTACTATGCTAGAAAGGAAGCGAAATGGTAAACCCTTTCTTTAACATCACCACCCAGTCACCCTGTCAGCTACAGAAGTCTCCAAGTTATCTCAAGAGACATACACATTGTCTAAACATCTAAAAGAGTCTAAAGCTTTTCTCGGATGTGCTGTGGTTTCTCACTTTGCTTAAAAAAAAAAAAAAAGGAAGAAAAAGGTAGAATACAGTAAACTTCAGTCCAACAACAACAAAAAGAGACAGGTAGCACTTTTTACAATCCACCCTCATTACCACAGCCATACTAATGGCACGGAACTGTCAGCCATAGCTTAGTCCTTGATTTTTTACGTCTGGAAATCACAGGATTTGTTAAACAAATTACAGACTACGAACGTTTATTAAAAAAAGCGTGTTTCTAACCAGACCTAGCTGGTACAGAACTGCACAGACCAGTCGTAAGTGCCCCTCTCAGACACTTCCTTCACTGTTCAGAGATGTCTGCGAAAATACAGAACCAACACAGAAGAACACCGAGATTGGATTTTTTTTTTCTTTTATCTGGTGAATCATTAACTATCTAATAACTCAGACTGATACCCAATAACTCTGTTCAGTCTGGTGTTAATCAGACTTCAGGATTCACCCAAGATCCTTTGGGCTAAGAAGAAACCTGAGAAAATCCCCCAAAACCCAAAGGGCTTCCTGAATTCCCTAGCTGTTAAGATTTTTGGTACAAGAAGTCTCAAAAATACAATTTAGCCAGCACAATAGCTTTATTTTGCAATTTGAACTATTATACACAATTCAGTAAAAGCCCACAGGAGGAACAGCACAGAGACTTACCACTTTTTGGCATTTCCCTAAATTAGAGCCAAAGTGCAAGGTCTCCAATGAAGTCCCAAGGTAAGAGAACACCACTCTGCTGTTAACACAAGTTATGTTAACTCTTAAAATATCTGATTAGTTAATTTAAAAGGCCACATCTTCAAATGCAATTAGAAATCATTTAATAAGATTTTTGTTTCTTTTGGTATGATAAATTGCCACATATCCTACAGCTAACAGGTAATGAAAAATCATGTTTTCCCAAGACATGTAAAAAAAGCAAACAACACTGCTTCTACCTTATTCCATCCACTTGAAAAAATAAATGCCAGAAATCAATTGTTCCCAGGTGTTCAAGTGGAAGTTTATGTCCTTCAGACATGATGTTGCTCTTCTTAAAAAAAAAAAGATTTAAAAAAAGAAAAAACAAAGCCCAAGTTCCCCCATACCTAAAGGGATTTTTTACACAGGATTTATCATACGTTACAACATTGTTGCTGTTTGACGTCTATGGCACACTGATTTTTTGAGGTGAAAAAGATTCTCCTCTGTGTTGAGCTGCTACAATATGGCACAAAGTTAGAAGTTAACACCATGACTAAATATTCTGATGCTTTTTTGCTGGCTATTTTGGGGTGCACATAAATAAAAGGCACACTTTTGCTCTCTCCTCTCAAATCATTTATGTACTGTACAAGACTAAGTTCCCAGCACTGCTCCATGCCTGCTGGCCCAGTGCAAAAAAAGATGTAAGTCAGCATCCAGTGCTAGTAGCAGCTCTATATGCTTAATCAGCTTAATTTAGCAAGCTACTTCCACTGCGGTGACCATTGATGAGAGGCCAACAGTGCTCCTGAAAAAAATTACAAAGCCTAAAAAAAAATTTAAGTTATATTCATTTACATGTATATTTTCCAAATGTTCAGAAAGTGCACATTTTGAAGTCTTGTTTCAGTATTACAAATGTCCATGACCTATATATTATAGCAGCGCCATGTACAACAGTATCATGAAAGAACTGTCAGTGTTTCCATTACTGACCCTGTTTTGCAAGAGTATAATGAAAAGACAAGAATTTGCTCTTAGCTAGAACTTAGTGTCCATAATGTCTTCGGTATGGTATTTTTAAATATTTGGATTTAATTCCGTACAGCAGTCAATCTGAAAAACAGAAGGTTAGTGGTTTCAGGTTTTGGTGCTCATTTTTACAAAACGAGGATTTTGAAGAACGAAAGTGAGCATACAGCACATGAAGAGCCCTCAGTCATAAAAGCTCCACAAACCATTAGCACACCATTAAAAACTTAACAAAAACCAATAAGATTTAGTTAATGATTTGTGGATCCTTACAAAATTATTATTTTGTGATTTAACAACAGATAATGTCAATGAAATTCTCTTTATATAAAAACAGCTTAGGTCTTAACATCAATGGTCTGACAAATGTATTTAAACAAGAATATTAAGAGTTAAGACTAGTGCTAAATTTAGCTCCTAACTTCAGTTAAATTTAGATTTGAGAGTTTAGATACTCTCAATTTAATATGCCTTTAAAAAAATAAATAAAGTCCAACTTGCAGAAGAGTCTGAAAATCAGCATTTTCAAGTAAGTCTGGAACAACTAGGTACTGTGGTTAGAGTTACCATAAATATGTACTACATGTTGACTTGACAAAATTTAGTTAAAAGAAGTGTGAGTTGAACCACTACCTCTGAAGGTTCTTGCTTTGGTTATCTTTAAAAAAAAAATTTAAAAAAAACCCATCAGACTGTTTCAATAACAGTGCAAGTTCATTATAAACCCACATGCCTCTCTGTTGATCTTCTCTTATCAATTGGTTTTTGTTATGCCCACTGCCAGCAATGGACATTCTGCTTGGAAAATCCACCTCCTGCTGTAAAAGGTTTGGCTGAACCAAGTGAAGAAAATAATTTTGATATCAGACTCAAACGAGAACACACTATTTCATTTAGTTCTTGTTAAGAATATTCAAAAGCCTTCTCCAACTCCAGTCTTTTTGAAACACAAGGCACAAATAGGGAGTGGACATTCCAGCAAAAAGTGATTGTCTGAAATTAACAGTCCACAGCAGTCTTCTAGTCCAGTATAATGAAACATTTTTGCTGTCCAATCCTATGCCACATCTTCCAGATAATCTGCAACATCACTTAACTGAGAAACGGTAAGGTCTTGCGTGATGCCTTCAAGCTAGAAAATAAACGAAATTGCAAACTCAGAAATCATAGAAACAGTAAAAGTATTATTTCTTTTAGTCACTCATATAGCATCCCATCCTTGCACCCTCAAACTCTTTCAGTGAGAATTCATACTCCTTTAGGAGATGCTCAGACAGATCTTGAGATACAGGGGTAAGAGAATCCTGTGCTGGATACTAAACTAGTCTTAAATACATTTTACATGCATAGAAACAGTGAATTGTGCTACTGAACAATTCTTGGAGGCCTTTTGTTTTGTTTTTTAATCACTACAGTATCTGTCCCAGCAGGAATACTAGGTGTGAAAATATAGAACATAACAAACAATACAACCTTAACATGAAAGCTAGAAACCTATGACAATGGCACACTCCTTCATGGAAGGTTAAAAAAAAAATCAAGACAAGATTGGAAGAATGTCAATAAGAACAATTTTAAAAGAATCATACTTTATCACTGGTATTTGACTCTTCTGTCTCCACAGAAATTTCATCTATTTCTTCACCAATACTGATATCACTTTTTTCTGAGCGATGACTAGTACTAAAAAGAAAGAAAACCATAAACATAGAAATAAGACTTTCTTTCTGAACATTCAGGTATTACATTCACTTTCACTTTATAGCTGACATTTATTTGGGATTTCACTTCCCAACAAGTTAAATATTTAAATATGTAGTTACTTAAAAACTCGTAACAACTAAAGGCTTTCTACCTAGATGAAGCCATGATAAATGCTTCTAAATACTTAAGGCTCAATCCTACACTTTACAACACCAATACCTTCACATCATAAGGATAAGGCTGTTATTACTGATTACTCATTATGATCTTTTAGTTGAATATTTCAGCATACACCATATTAATTGTCTAATAGCATTAATTTGAAGTGTTAAAACACTCTTAAGCGCATGGTTCAGGGAAAAAAAATCAAACACCTTCTACAAAAAAAGCAACAACTTGCATCTTAGTTAGCACCACGTTTTTAAGGAAGTCATTACCCCCTACACAAAAGGGATCTGTTTCTTTTACATTTGTAATTCTATGTATTAAAATAGCAAACTGAAGTTTAAAGGAGTTCAGAGATACTGACAGACTCCAGCAACAGTGACTAGCTGAAATATTATTAAATAATTCAAACATGCTAGTGGATGTGCTTATAATTCATGAAATACTATGCTACTGCAGTATCATCCTTCTCTTACCTGTTGAAGTCATCAGCATACTCATCGTCATCTCCATTTCCTAAATAATTTTTAAAAGGTATTGATCAAACACATTTTCTCTTCAAGAAATGCAAAATAAGAATCTATTCCTGCACCAAAATACATGAACTGATGACCAGCAAAAGTGGGAATAGATTAAATTACTTGTGCAGATTAGGAAGGGAATGTTTACATTTGTTATTAATTAATGTAAATATAATTTACACAAAATATTTTAAAATTGAAGGTACATTTTCAAGATGTTGACTACATTGCTGAAGACAAAATTTAAATACTTGGCAGCTCTATTTTGAGAGAGAACTGATACTCCTTACATCACATCATGTTCATACTGCTCCTAAAGCTTACAAGGAAACTTTCAAAGGTGTGGAAGGCAAGTAAATATGCCACTGAAAACCAGTAAGACTTGTCTGGCTACCTTCTTCCACAAATATCAAAACCTCTTTTTTCTTAGAAACCTAGACAACAAAAATTATCACTTGATATTAGCAAACGTACGCACAGAACGAATAAAATTTTTGTTGCATGTGTAAAATACTCAACCCCCTACACGACACCAGTCTTCCCTCTTCTGTATTCTTTTAGATCAGATCTTGCTCTTTACTGCAGTAAGTTTCACAATGGTGTCAGTGACAGAGCTGAAGATCTTAGCTCAATATGTGTATTTCAGTTTCTCAGATTCCTCTAAGAAGCCGAGCTAGAACTTACAGTTAAAAATATCAGAGCTTCTTCATGTTTAGCAGTTACTTGCCTAACTCTAGTGATCCCAGTTTTGCATTCACCAACCGCAGGTCTTTCAAAACAGAGTTTCTATTCAAATCTGTAAAAAACCAGAGCATTTATATCGGAAATTTGACTTGTGACTCTTTAGTAAGATCCCACTTAAACATCCCCATCAACCATTTATAACAAGTGTTGGTTTATAATAAACTTATATAATTTTATAGCATAGCATGGTAATATTACGTCCAATTTCCAGGTCTTAACTCTGCTAACATTTAAAAACACGAGCAGCAAAAAGTATGCAGGATCAGGTTTTACAAATTGAAAACAAATATCCCTAAAGAACTTGTGGAAATAATGTAAGACAACAACACAAAGGAGTAAGTAAATTTCAGTTACCAACTGAGAATTTTATACTCCTGAAAACTGCTTTATACACACACACAAAAAAAAAAAAAAAAAAGAAAAAGCACATGACAACCAGAAGGGAGCCACGTACTTCATCACATTTGCATCTGAATGCATAGATCATTCATTACATTACGGAAAATATCTCCTACATTCATCAAAAACACAAAAACATACGAAAAACTTACTGTCAGACTCCTTTAGCGAAGGTGCACCAGTCAGGGAGCTTAACCCACTCTTTAGAGGCGGTGCATCAGAAAGGGATGCTAGACCTCCTGCTTTATTAGCTTCAGTTTTCCTAAAACAAACCAAGTAGATCAGTACTCCACAGAGCTGTAAAATGTGCGTAGTAACCTTCTCTTCTATTATTTACTAAATTGTCATAAACCTAGAGCAGCAATATTTACAGCAAAAAGAGCAAGGGGAAAGGACTATTCATTCTGCAATCTTAAAAACAGCAGGCAGTCTACTGGCACAAGCGTCAAGCAAAACATTGAGTAAGAAAGTCACTTTCTCACCTATGCAAAGACTTCTGCCTGCCTTCTTTCACAGACAGAGCTCCTGCACCTTCATCAGCATCACTATTTTTATGTAGGGGCCTTTCATTATCCCCACATGTAAACGCAGCCAAAAGAAGAAAGATTCAAATATAAATCGATATTTAAATTAGTTTGTTTTATAACTAAAAGAGATTATGTCTGATGGAACTTAATCCTAAGAGCAGGGAGTTCACAGAATGAAAACCTCTCTGTTATAGCAGGATAGATCTCATCGCCACCTGTTAAAGTTCACTTGGCTACTACCTACTCTATTCAAATATTTTAAGTGTTGAGTTCAAAAACTACTTTCAAGTAAAGGATGAAGACACACTATTAAAAAGAGATCAAGATTTTCACAACTAGTATTACCAGAACTGTTTGTTACTGTGATTCCATTCCTATTAGTAACGGACAACATTTGAATCATGTATTGTACTATGTCACCAAAATATCATGTATACTATCACGTATCAAAACATTCCAAAATTTTGAACAATGAGTCAGAGACCTAGGGGTAACAAGAGCTCGGATCATCTCTTACTCTGTCCTTAGTAACAGCTTGCTCCCTTCCTCTCTAACGCACCCTTCTTACAAGAATAGGCCAAGCTCCCACAACGAATTTATCTTTTCATAAACCAAGCAATGCCGGTGCCTCTCTTACTCAATCATCCCTTGGGAATCAGGCACAGCAGCACAACAAATCACAAAGGGATTTCATCTGAAGAATATGTTCTTTTGTCTCCTCTAGAGGAGCTGCCAGGAAGGTAGAAGTGAAAGACTGGGCAGAGACAGCTCAGTTACATCAGCTGCAAGCTAATTTATTATTAATACATTCAGCAAACCTTATTATGGAACCTTACTATAATATCTAAATCACAATAACATTACAAATTACTACTTGGTGGATTGTGACTACCACAGCCACACATAATATGGAAGTATTTTTTTCTGTAGGGAGTTTCTCTACTAGGAAAAGATCCTTATCTTACTGAATAAATTGAGTTTTTTCCTTGGATAGTCTTTATAACAACTCAATTTTACACAAATGCAAAGTGAATTTCCCTTCTTGTCACACCAAAATGCTCAAACAAGAAGAAATTAGTCATTATTATTATCCAGTCTTTTCTAGTTTTCCCAAGTTATCATTTAAACCTCTTTCACAGCAACACAACCACCTGCTACAAGGGTTAGACTTTAGTTAAAGGCTAGCTAAATGAGCTGTTGAGTAAGGAGGAGTAAATGAGGAAGTTTTAATCTTGATATTTCCAATAAGAAAAAGGTAGAAGAAATACCACAGTACGGTTATTTGTAACATATAATATTTTCCAGGGAAAAATCACCGCACTTTGAGGAAAAAAATTCTGCTCCAACTAAATACATCCAAGGAAAGCCATATTATAGATACTCTTTCCGAAAGAGTCCATTAATTTACTAGAAAAGAGACCTAATTTACCTGGTACGAGTGCTTTGTGCTTTTGTGAATGACACCATTCCAAGAGTAAGTACCTACTTGTATCAACAATACAGAAAAGTTTATGCTGTTCTGCCCACTATCAACGTAGTTGGGGGAAAAAGCCAACACGAAGGGAGCTACTGGCAAACTGACTTGCAAATGCTCCTGCAACCTCTTCCCTCTGCAAAGCTAGAGCGATTATCTGATTACTTGAGCACCACAAAACAACACTATGAAATGATCCTGCACCATTTCATTTAAATGAAATGAATTTCATTTCATCAGCTAGCTCTCAAAGGTCCACAAGCACACTGAGGACAAAATAAACCTGTACGAAGTAGAACACCCATGTTACTTACCAGCCATAAGTTCTTTCTGGTTTGGGTATAGGATCATCAAAAAAAGAATCTCCCTCTGCATCATCTTCATCCACACCTGGATCACTTTTTTCTTTGGTATTTAAGTCTTTGTTTTCTAGTTGAGGATCTAGTTTTGTTTCATTAGGCAGAAAATGAATGCTTCTTTTGCTTGCCTCCCCTGACGAGACACTTGTATCGCTTTGAGCGGTTTCAGCAACCTTGAAAGATAAAGAAAAAAAGCCCTCACTGAAAGGAATAAGTATTTATGTCTTATAATTATGTAAGTGGTAATATAAACACATAACATATAATATATACCTACCATCACTTTTTAAAGAGTTAGCTCAAATTTATTAGTACGTCTAAGTAATTTATTAGTATTCTCAGGAATCACACAGGAGAAAAGTGTTTCTTCACTTTAGAAAGGAAGTGTTCTTTATTGTTGCTGCCATAAAAAAAAAACTTTGTTCCACCTTCTGCATTGCTGTACTATCTAGATCACCTCTCTTATAAAAGCAACCAATTTTAGAAGGTGTTGGTCATTAAATAAAGAAATCTACAGACAGACCGATTCATACCTTCCAGCTTTGAATATGGGTGGTTTGTCTGTTTTACAGCCTGAAAGTTACATGATGCTTTATTAAGGTTATTTTGCAACTTGTCTATTAACAAATGTTGTTAAATTACAGCCATCGTCTTCAAAAGAAGTCAGTTTAAACCCATGCAAGTTACTCTAACTTCCATATTAAATTATAATCTCTGCAATACTAGGTTTTAAAGCAGCAAGCATAAGGGGACTGCAGATAATGATACTTCCTCCCTCCAAATACTAAAAATAAAAGTGACACAAGATACTTTAAAAGTATCAGACTTTCAGACTTTATATCGCGCTTATGGCTCAGTCCTACAGATACTCAAGCATATAAGGACTATCCAACATGCTAACTTTAAGATCAATACAGCTTAAGTCATTTCTTCGCAAAAATTTGTGGCCCAAAGAATAATATTCAAATCTACCTAGATAATCAAGCTGTTGTGAAAAAATGGATTTTTATTTTTAAACAATAGCATCTTGCTACCTAGCAAGCAACACTGCAATTTTTATCTTCCCCTAGACTTATTAAACCAGTGAAAAGATCTATTTATCACAATAACTTCCTTTCTCTACACTAAGAACAGCAACAATTTTGAAACAAAACCAACAGTACTGTTTAACCCAGATAACAAATACGTAGGTTGCTATCCCATCTGAGGAACTACAAGCACAAGAGCCAGCCTTTGCTTGAATTCATCTATTGTAAAGTGTCGCTAAAGTGAAATAACTACTTTCAAAGTGCAGTGATAGGTTAACCATGGCTAAATGTTCAAAGAGCAACATGCCCACTTTAGGTTTCAGACTAATAGTGTTAATAAGATAAGTCAGAGTGTGGTTTCACACTTGCACTTAAACAAATGTAATTCTTTGCTGATGTCAAGATCTGTGGTCTTGGTCTCTCCTAGCACACTCCCTTCTACCTTACACGTACCGGTTGCCTGAGAATTTCACATTTCAATCAGGAAGTCAAGACTGTTCAGGTAACTTTAATCTTGCTCCAGTCAAGACTGGCTAAAATTTCTTCCTGCATTATTTTTACTCCAAGTATGTTGCATAGGCAGAATATTCTCCCACCCTGCCTTTGCCAAGGAGAAAGAGAACCAGGAAAAAAATATATCTAAGAACTGTAGTCCCATTAAGATACCCACTACTTATTCTCAGCGACGTATGTAGTCCAGCCAACAGTTGTTGCTGTTTCTATGAGGAAACATCCATACAGAAATCAATTTTCTCCCATTTCTGAGATAAATGTATTTTCATGGAGGATTCACCAATATATAAAGAAAAGCACTTCCAGAACGTGTTCATCCATCTCCCACTGGAACGGAAGTATGATTTGCTTGCCATAGAAGATGCAGATAAAGAATATAAAAAGCCTAATCATAAATTCCAATTTGTTGGAAATTGTATTCTACTTGGAACCTCATCACATCAGAAAGAGCATGTAAATGAAATTGTTCTTATCACCACCTCGACTGCTGCATGCCCTGCGTATTCAACTCTTAACTGTGGTGTTCTGACAACACACAAAAGTCTCCTCAAAAACTGGAAACATAGTTCAATGATCTTTTACCACACTTTAATACTTCCTGCTTAGAATTAAATACTCCTATCTGGTAGTTTCTCTAAACTTAGACCTTAGAATAAATTTTAGAATTACTTTCTTGTGTCCATATACTTATTGGGGATTAAGTACATATACACTAAAAAAAAACCAAAACCCACTATTAAATGGACCAGTCCCCATCACTATCACGAAGCTGAAGTCAATGAACAGGAGAAGCTTTTGCGTCTATGGCCTTGTACATCTAAACAGTCAACAGCAGCCTTAAAAAGAATTCTGACAACCTCAACACAGAGAAGAATACCACGCCCTGCAACACAGTATCGCTTCTGGAACACAGCGCTAATCTCTGGAAATCACTGAGACACGGTTTATATTTATTTCCTACACACTATTTGAGCTGGGTCCAGGAGTTCCCGTTTTGTATGGTTACAAACAACTGTGATAAAAGAACTGAGACTGTCATTTATTCCTGTCATAATCTTAAACAACAGTAATGACTTTTACTACTCCATGATACCTCCCCTAAAGCAGAGTTTCCAGGCATAACTTAAAACTCATTCTTCTCAATCTAGTTTCTTAATGAAACAAGTCTTAAGATATTATACTCCTCTGTGCTTGTGCCTCCGCCTTCCCCCAAATAATGTATTTTGGAATGGCTGGCTAAGTTCAACTACTGCAAAAAGGGTAGAAATTCCCAAAAAAACCTCAAAAGCCTGCATAACTGCATTGCCAAAAGCTCTGTCAAGAACAGACATAAAGAAAGAAGATTCATAGTAGGCAGAGGATGGACCAACTTTGACACATGTGCGTGCATGCACACCCAGAAGAACACCCACTGAAACCTGGTTCAATTTACGAGCTACTGGAACTACTTTTTTCCTCCTAGACAAGTATTCTTTTCCTGAGGAAAAGCAATATAACAAACATTTAGCTCTTCTCTTTCTGATCTACTTACTTCAAATAAAGTAATTTAAACGTGAAGATGAAAGGTGGTACATGCAAGGGAGAATGGAATATTTAAGACTTTCATCTTCAGTAGTTCTTCTTAGCTAATCTAGAACCCATAATTCTCAATTTGTTGATCATTTCCAGTCAAATGTAAAGAAATATTAGAGGCCTGGAAAACGTTAACACAGATTTTTGTGCTAGCAGGAAGCAACAGAGAAAAGAAAGCCACAGGCCCCAACACAAAGACAGTTGTATCCTAACACCTTACCAATCCTAAGCAGCAATCAGACAGCTGCCCAATAAACAGACAAGTTAGCTCCAACCTGTCTGTGTCCACAGAGGCTCTGCGTACGCACTGTCACCTACCCAGTCTGAACGGTGTAAGACTTTGCCGATGATTTAAGTGAATGCCATCGTATCCACACTTTCATAGTAGTTCTCTTTTACTTATCTCATGTAAGTTATGTAGCTTTTTCATTTTATATAAACAATGTTACCTTATTTGGTATAGGGTGCGTACTTGATCTTCCATCAGATGATTTTGATGCGGAGCACAGGCTTTCACTTAGAACTGGAGCCACCTAAGAAGTTTCACATAAACACTTATGAAAAGTATATTGAATTTTGTCATAATACCATCCAACAAGAAACAAGGCTACCATCCTCAGTGACACAGTACGCAAACTGTGACACCATGATGTTATGTTAGGAAGTCTATGACAACAACTTTTTGAAGTTAAGCTTTTGTTGAGGTACTAAATATGTGCAGAGAATTCTCCTTCAAGCCACAATCACAACAGACTAATCAAATGCTATTGGTTGGATTTCATTAATTTCATTAACAACTTTGTTACCAAACCACACTAGAAATTAGAAAGTGACACAGTGTTTTGTGCCATTTCTCTGGGTTCACCCTGTGTTATTATGTTGTAGCAGAATATTAGCAAAGAGTACTAGGGTGGCATTAAAAGCAATAGAACAGTCCATCTTTATTTTTCAGCATGGTTTTCTGCTAAGTTATGTTGAAGGCACAATATAATAAAGACTTGAAATAGTCTAATACTACAACAATAGCCAAGTGTTCTTAATTTCAGTTACTTTTCATCATTGAAACAAAAACGAATAAAGAATTACAAAGAAAGAGTCACATGTTAACACTACTTACTTCTCCACTGCCTGAAATCTTTTTCTGCTGACATTTTCTAACAACCTCCAACAACAGGGGACCACTCACAGTACCTTCTGCTTCTGTAATTCCCAAATCCCAAGCTAAGCTTTCTCGACCATCAAGGCCATTCAGCTGGGGAAAAAAATATATATATTAAAAAAAACAAACAACCACATCACAGAAATAACTGTCAGAAAACACAATACATATTTTGTAATCCAACTCCTAAAGCTTTTTGGTCTTATTTAGCACAGAAATATTTTGACTAAGTAGTGATTATTTAAGACATCCTGTTGCACGTGACTGAACGAGTACTGAGATGCGAAGGTAAATTCTTCAGCTAAATGCAACTGTTCCAAATATAAATTTATTATTAAAACTTTTATATCATAAAAAGACAAAGGAACAAACATGAGGAAGAATCTCTAACTCAGTATCAAAAGCCTAAAAGCAATCAGTTGGACTACATCATCATTGTAGGTCCCTTCTAACTGAACTGTTCTATTCAATCACTTTTTGTCATGTGCATCTGCACAAAGTCCTTTGTTTAACCAAAATTTTCTCAGAGTAGATTACTGACATTATTTTAATTTTCCTGTAACAATACTAACTTAATATCATGACACAGTAAGATTATTGGCAAAAAAAAGTTGCAGGAGTATTCTGTTGCATATACTGTTATACGATTTCACAAAAAATATTAATTTCTTAATTCAAAATCAACATATTATCACACATTGATTTTTGATAAAGGGAATACTCACATTAGCACACTTGTGGGAATATGCGTCTTTATATCAATAAGTACCCTTTACAGACTAAATACAAAAAATTGCCACAAGCAAGTGGCTTAAAGAAATCTACTATAGCTCCTGTATTCATTGCCATGCACTCCAAACAATCAGCATACCATACAAATAAAATCAGTATATCTTACTGTGCTTGATTCAGGTTGAAAAACAGCCAATGTAAAATCAAGATTGAAAAACCGTAGAAATTCTGCCACAAGACCTGCTACCAAGCGACCTAAAAAGGAAATGTTACAGAGTAAAAATTCACCAGATGGAACTAATTCTCAATTCAAAGACTTAACATGAACATGGCTTCAGTATGAACATCTACATTGATTCAACACTCCTACAAACATACTTTAGACATTCAGCAAACCACCACCACATAGCTAATTTTTTTACCAATTCCCTTATTTCTAACTCAGCCATGGTATCAAACTTATTTAAGTCAGAAATATTGCAGGAGCACAGATAGAGATTGCTTATAAAATTCAGGTGTAAGATTATTTTTTTAAACTATTCAGCAGTTTTAAAGACATCGTTTTGGCATTTCTCCTATATGTGCATTCAGTACTGTACCTCTACAGTGAGTTTTCACTGACTACTGTTTCGATTGGTCTAGAATGGCTCCGAGTTAACATAATTATAACTCGTCATGAAATATTCATTTAAATGCATTACTCACCTCAGTTAAAATACAATGTTAACCTCAAAAATTATAGATTGAATCTATTCTAAATGAACAGTAATTATGACATTTGACGGGAATAAAAGCATCTTTTATGTCATGAAGACTTTACTCTTAATAAAATATTCAAAGATTTAACCCTTTGTTTCCTAATTTTATTATTTTGTGAAGTATTTTAAACAAAGAACTTACCATCTTTTGTACCTAAAAAACTTTTCAAGCTTTCATTTACCAGAGGTGCTTTGTTCTGTCAAAAAACAATAAACCAAACAGTAATTAACATCACCCTCATACTAGCAAGAAACTGAAAACCACAGCGAGTGGTGTTTTGGTGTACAGTGTTCCACAGTGATACCTGGCACATGTAGTTCACTTCTTCAAAATATACCTTTGTATTAATTCTACCACCTACAAGTAAAAGCTACAGAGCCATACATTTACTTAGGTGAATTAAAATCGTCTCAGTATTTCTATAATAAAAGCCATGGAGCTAGACTAATTTCACAAAAATTCTTAATAGCATACTTACTTTTATTTACTTCATGATTAAAAAGATAAGTTAAGCAGTTAACTTCCCAAATTGTTCCTCTAATACAATGTCAAGTTTGTTTAAGGAAATTCAGCCCCATTTTTTAAAAAAATGGGAATTCACAAACCATCTAGACAAGTGTGGGCCATTCTAACTAGTGGTTCACAAATGAATACTAATATTCTATTAATTAAAAGACCTTCAAAGATATTATGAAAATGGTTTTTCTCTCCAGTTAGATTTGCCCTTTTCAACTTTGATTTTTAAACAGAGATAAATCAAGGTTCTATTGCTTGAGGTTGTCAAAATTGTTCAGGGATTTTTCAAAACAAATTGTAAATGCCATTCACACGGAAACTAACTTAAGAAAAGGATCTGTTATAGGTATTAGATAGTCGTAAATGGTAACACACAGAAGAAAGTGCTGCACGAAAAAAGAAAATATATCTTGCTTAATATTTAGAAATTCAGAGTAGTGGTAAATATCTGTAACTGTATAAGTCACTGTAGCAAATCTCTCTTCAGCCCTATTACTCTCCAGGTAGTCTGGGAGGTTGTTCTCTGGGTACTCTATAATATCCTAAAGCTTCCCATGAGATGGCATTGTCCTGCTATATCACTTTTCCATTATGCCTTCTTCAGCAATCCTATGTTAGATTTCCAGAACACGGAATCTCATACCATAGAATAACTACTTCCTTACGTCCGTTTCAGCACAACCATCTAAGTAGTAGAGAAACAACAGTTTTCCATTCCTCTCTTTCAAAACAGAGAGCCTGAACATACAGCACTCTTCTCCTCTCTAGTTCTAGAGAATCAAAAGACACAGGAAACGAGGCAATGCCAGCAGAAAGGGTCACAAAACTAGTGGCTGCATACCACAGCAGTATTGTTACTTAATCATACTGGTACCACATACCCTTAATACTACTATATTGTCAAGGCATCAGTACATAGTCCATTTCTTAATTCAGAATTCTTCCTTAAATATAAGCAAATCATCCTGAAGTAAGCATACAACATCCTTGTAAGAAATACCAAAAGCATTAACATACTTGTCAAGTTACTGCATTTAACTACTTTCACAATACACTTGTCAAAAAAACCCCAACCCCTATAACATTTTGAATTTCAAAAGACGTTTGATAAAATCTTCATCAGTCAAAAAGTTTTTTCTTTTTAACTAGTAGTTGATGGAAATGATATTTAGTTATTCTGATCAACTGGACAGAAGCAATATAAAACCAGCAGAGACACTTAAAGCTCCAGTTTCAAAAGGCTAGGTAACAATTCCTATTCCTAAACACCAGGAAACACCCTGATAGTCCTGCTTTGTGTTCTTTAAGCATCATGCTCTTATGCAGTAATACATAATTTTCTCTCGTTACATTTCAAAAATAAAGTATTAAAGCTATTATATTTAATTCGACATGAAGAACTAGCAGGATGCTAATTTTTATTTAATTTATTTTTTAAGGTTCTCTTACCTCTACTTTCTCTTGTTCTTCTAACGCCAAAAAAACAGCTGCTCGCAACTCTGCCTGCCAAATAAAACAAAACAAAACAAAAACAACGTTTCTACAAGCACTATTTTCCCTATGCAAATAGCATGCAAAGAGCCAGCAAGTAGCTTAACAGCTATTTTGTTTCTCCTCAAGCAACTTGGCATTGATTGCAGTCTACATCAATTCAATTAAGACATTTAAGATTACGGGCAATGTGATTTGAGCCTGAAAAAGAAGAGTTTTCAGTCTGAGAACAAGAAGGTGGGAGGTGGAACTTGATACAAGACTTCCTAAGTTATTTCTTCATACACAAAAAGGTTCCAAATTAACTACATTATCCCCTATTATTTTCTTCTGAGAATTAAAAATCCAGCTCTTTCAGGCAGCCTCGAAACACCTAACCTTCATTTACCATTCATTCAGGAAATGTGAACAAAGAGCTTGTGATAATACATTTTAAAAAGTTAATATTAAGATATACAAATTCCTATGATTTCCTGTCAGATCACACTCAAAGAAACAAGTGTTTCTCAAGGAAAAGAGAACATGATTCCAGTCATTCAAATATTCCTGTAGTGAGGTTTTACCTAAGTGTTTTTGATTATCTTAACATCAACGATCAGAATTCCTTGAAGAACTATTTTGAATATTTAAGCTTAAACCTGCCTATTACTTTAATTTTCTTTAAACAAGACAGTTTCTCTACTTCTTTCATTTAAAATACCAAATGGACAGCACACAATTACATTTAATCTAGTTTGCCACTTTAATCAACTCTTAATCTGACATTTTGAAGTAGTCAGTAAATCACACTGCAGTACTAAACTATAAAAGACCGTGCTACTCTATATGCCAGTCTCTCTTTGCTGCTCTTGAGAAAACTGATTTCCATAACTAAGAATAAGAAGAATACGAAAATTGTCTGGATTTTCTTATGTATATTACAAAAAGTACCTAAACATGGATTACCCTGGAACTGCTCTCTCTCACCAAAACAAAACAAAACAAAACAAAAAAAACCCCACACACCACAAACCACACCAACAAAAAAACATCAAATTTCTTTCACAGGAAAAATAAACTCTTTTTAAGCATAATCATCTTTGGACATCTTTTTAACGGACAAAAAGTAATGCAAAAAAGTTGAAAATATTTCCAATCAAAACAAGTGTAAAATGCTTACCACAATTGCACGCAATGGTCATATCGACACCGCAGTTATGTTTTTCACGTGCTAGGGTACAGCATTCAATCAGCAATTCCTCTTACAACCCATTTATTTAAATATTATTCTTACTAAATCAGTTTACATTTAACTTTCCAACCAACAGCTAACAACTTGTTTCTTTAGTTCTATATCACTATGGAAAACTTCAAATGGACTTTTTTTTCCACTGACACCACAGAAATCAAGCATACTTACACAAGGGGACAAGCAGAACAACAAAGCATCCGTGAAACAGACTGGCTATTACAACTGTTCAAAATAAAAGACACCAGTCACTACATGTGTAAGGGTCTGGATCATAAGACTGGAGAACAAAGCTGTCTGAAAGTATTTGCCATTACATCAGCCAATTCAGAGCCTGACCTGTTTGAGACTCTGGAACAATATCACAACTGTCATTCCTTTTCACATAACTGTGATTGTTTGCCTGCTCCCCACCTCTAGGTCCAACCCAGGGGCTTTTTAAATATAGATTGAGGTGTTTTTCTTCCTTTTCTCATTTATTTAATGACATAGTGTCAATTTCCCCCAGATGTTGCCATTCCCTATTAAAAGCAGGTTCACCTTTCTTTCCATTACTGCCCAATTAATATCTTTAAGGTCAGCATCTCATCACCAGAGGATAATGCCACTGGTATTTACTCTATCTCCCTTTGGCTTACCTGCATGATGTAGAAAACCACCCTACAGCCTGTCCACAGGTATGCAGCCCCTCAATTGGTCCTGCAATCCTGCGAGCATCACTCCTGTGCTATCTCCACACGGAAGGTTTACACCATTCCAACACACTAACCTCCATCCTTCGAGCTGGATACTGCTCAGATCATAGCAAGATATTCTCATACCAATTGAGCTATATATTGGCCATGTATTTTTCTCTTTAATGTATCCTCTTCAATACATCTCAAATACATTTTTATAGTTAGCTTTCTAACCTCATCCATCTTGAAAAAATGGTCAGTATTCATTCTGAAGTACAAAATAAACTGTTTTGATAACATATAAGTGTGCATTCAGTTCTACTACATAATAAAAATACTGACACACAGACAAAGAAACACTACTGATCACAACTGTGTTTAATGTATTTTAAGGAAAAGATAATGGCAGGTTTTTTCAATGCATGGTATAATCTAAGTTCAATTAAAAGCTGACAATTTACGAAGCCTTGTTCGACCTTAATTCTTCTGGAAGACAATGTTTTTTTGTGAGGTACTAACAGAACAAATTCTGTAAGTTATTAATACTATCAATCAAACTCACATGCCAATTAAGGTTTACAACTAAGAAAAAATCAGAATGAATTCCTCAAATGAAAAGCTTTAACCATAAACATATCAGTTAACAGTAACTCTTAGTATTAAAGAGAGACGGACGCAGTTTGTATTTTTCTAGGAAATTTGCTAATTTGCCTTAAGGATACTTCACACCATACTGGATAGTACACACTTCTAGCATTATAGAATAGCAAATACTACGACAAACACACAAAACTCAAAAAACTAGCAACTGTAGTACAAAAAACTCACCTACTACACAAAGGCAGGAATTAAGAAACTTCAGCTCACATGCTCAACGTGACTTAATTGGCTTGTGATATTTTTTAATTATCATTTTATTGGCACCATACATTTATTGGTTAATACTACATGAGAGGTTAACAGGTGGCTAAAAAGGCCTATTTGACACAACTAGAAAAAGATCTCCCTACTCAGTACATGGTTACATGAGCTAGACTTTTCATCTACTTATGGATTTTAGATAAGGATTATCCATTTGAAATGCAATAACAACACATCTTTAATAATACTATTTCGTGGAAAAGCATGACAACTAGCCAAAAATCCAGTGGACTTCGTCTCAGTCTCTGGTGTTCAAATTCTCTGTGACTTGTTTCAGGTCCTGAAAAGCCCATATGTCATGGTCCATCCTATTGTGTAGTATGATTCATCTCCTTGTATTGGAGTGATTTTTCCTTTGGCATCAGCTTTGTTATCCTTGCTTTTTACTTTCTTCCTCATGAACTTGAGAGTTCCTGCTTTAACCTCACACAGATTCAAGTGTATAGATCCATGTCTAAATGTATTGAGGTGATATTTTGAGAATAACTTGCTATGATCTGAGCAGTATCCACCTCAAAGGAGGAAGGTCAGTGTGTTAGAATGGTGTAAACCTTTTGTGTGGAGATAGGAGTGCTTAACTGCAAATTTACTGCGATGCTCGCTGGACTGAAGGACAAATTGGTCAAAATCCAATACACACACAAAGATGCTCTCACTTCTATAAAACACTTCAGCTGTTGAACTGTTCCTGAAATACCAGCAATGACCATCTACCTCTTGAAGGTTTAAAATAGAACACTGCGGACAAACACCACCACCCTTGATCTGAAACCCAGACTTCGTTTCTCCTTTAGCTTGGAAGGTAGTCCAGCAGTTCTTACACTTCCATATATATCTATATGGCTCTTTGCTGTACACAATAATTATTTCTGGAATCTTCTAACAAACAAGAACCCATGGAACCATTCTTTCTGACACAAGCTCAGGCTACACCACAGGCTTGGAAGTAGCATACTCTCCACTACAACACCATCTTCCATATATTTTCTTAATATTTGCTCCCTGTAGGCAGGTAGCATCCCCAGAGAGTTTCCAGGTATAGCAAGCCTCCAAGACACAGCTCAAGCAACCCACGCTCAAGAACGACAGTGTTCAAACAGCAACCCCCAAGAACTCTTTGCTTCAAATTTTCCACAGGGGATTTTCCTATCGAAACGCAGAGAAACACCGTCCACCTTGTCCCACACCACCCGGCGGCTGAATATTTCCAGCGGGTTTGGCAGCACCCACAGAGGTCCTACGAGGGCAAAACCGCACAGCCGAGCGCCGGGCTCCCTGCAGCGGCCGAGAGCTCCCCCGCTCCCCGGCTGGGCGACCTTGCGGCGGGCAGGCCTCAGGCCCGCGCCTCCCCGGCCAGCACGTCCTCAGCCCTACCACACGCTCCAGGCACCGGACCCGGCTCCCCGCCGAGCCCCAGGACGAGAGGCCGGACAGCACACGAGGAGAGCCGGCGCCACCGCAAGGCCGTGACGCCGAAAGAGGGCCTCAGGCGGGAACGCCGGCTGGAAGCGGCGGCGAGAGGGGAGGAAGCCCGTGAAGCCTCCGCGCTCCCCCCTCCCCGCTAAGCGATATGGAAGCGGACGAGAGGCTCTCCTGCCACCCCACCTTAATCTTATTGAGCACCCCGCTGCTCTCCAGCGTCTGCACCAGCAGGTCCCGCAGCTCTGTGTCCTCCTCCGTCGCCGCAGCCGCCATCTTGCTTCTCCCTGACAACCGCCCAAACTGCGCTAGCGGTAGGACGAGCCCCGCAGATTCGCCTCCGCTGCCGGCGGAGCCACCAACCCAGCGGCGGACCCGAGGAAACGAGGCGAGGCGGGCCGGCAGCTCTGCCCTCAGCACTGGCCCGAAAGAGGACACAGACAGACCACGGCCACCCAGCGCCTCTGCCGACCGCAGCGCCTGGAAACTGCGGTGGCGAATCGGCAGCGCGGCCGCCTGTGGCGGGCGGGAAGTTTGAAGCGGGGCTGGCGGTAACGGCTGAGCTGCGCGGCCCGCTCGCCCCCGTGAGCCGCCCCTCAGCCCCTTCTTTCCTTCGTCCTTCCCTCTTGGTGCTGCCCGCCGCGCCCGGACCCACCGAGCGCTAACGCATTCAGCGGCTCTGTATTCGTGCTCTCACCCGAAAGCGGGAGGGGAAGGGCACTGGAGTGGAGAAACTCGCTCCGGGGCTGAGCTCGCTCCCCGGCCCCTGAGGGAGGCGGCGGGCTCCGGGCACAAGGGCAGCCGGCGTCGAAGGGTATCGCAGGGGCTTCTAGAGTCCTTGTTTTAGAATAAGCCTGTTGTTATGTTTAGAGTGTAGGGTGGTGTCATAGGTGTGCAAGGCTCCAACGTTACTGAGCTTTAAAAATATATATATATATAAAGTTTTGTAAGTTATAATGCTTAATTGGCAGCATGCATGAGGTGTTGCTTTGAGGCCTTTTTTTTCTGTGCTGAACTATGATTTCTCTGGAAGAGAACTCAAAATGTATGATAAAGGATTTCAGAAGCTACAGATAATCAAAGTGAGCAAATATACCTGCCGGGTGGAGACAGGCCTTGCTGGAAGTTGATTTTCAAAGCGTGCAGGAAGGTGGCACTGATCCTTCAGCCATACAACGTCTGATACTACAGTTACTGGTTTCATTTGTCCACTAGATCTCCAAATTCAATGGAAAGACAAAACCCACTTGACAAAACATCTGATGGAGCTTGGAAAGGAAAAAAAAATCAGTAGACTTAGAAGACAGTTTATAATTTGTAAAATTCATTTCAGCATTTCAGTAACTGCGGCTTCCTGCTCTCAAATACATGGAGAGTATTCTGAATTCAGTCTACAGATAACCCTTTGTGAGCTCTGCAAACTACCAGAATATTACGTAGCTCAATATTCATCACCTAGAGGGCAGTAAAGCATTCTAATAGTCCAACTTCCTATCCAGCACACAATGTACTGTCTCATGTTTGAAGGAAATGTTGCCCTTTTTGAATATATGTAATTCCCACGTCTACCCTCATGGAAATGGTAGAAACTCATTGCAAAAGATAAATCAAAATTATTTTTAGTGTTTGTACTGCAATGTAAATATGACTAACATGTTATCACAGAAAGAAGAAAGTGTTTTTCATGGAAAACCCAGTATAGCTTTAAAAAAAAATTCTGTAAAATTGACACTGCATTATTAAAAAAAAATGCTGTGGTGGTGTCGTAGTTTATAAAGCCATGGGGACAGTTTTTGCTAAACTCCTGGTGGGCTGAGGCAAGGACAGGGAGGGTTTCACTCACCACTCAGGGTCATGGGCAAGAAACCCACACGACTTGGGAAGAACAATGAAACAATTGAATTTATTAACTATTTACAACAAGAAGCAAGATACGGAGAGAGAGAAACCACATCTCAGAAAGGCACTTCTCCCCCACCCCTCCCTTCTTCCCAAGCCCAAAGGCTTTGTTCTGGACCTTCTCCCCCCAGCGGCGCAGGGGGCAGGGAATGGGGGATGCAGTCAGTCCCCGCTCCTTCCTCCTCAGGGGAGGGTCCTCACAGTCTGTCCCGGCTGCAGCATAGGGTCCCTTCTCACAGGACAGTCCTTCTCAAAAACTGCTCCGGCATGAGTCCTTTTCCAAATGGGGCCACAGTCCCCTGACAACTGCCTGGCTCCGGCGTGGGCTTCTCCATAGTCCCAGTGTGGGGTCCTCCACGGCTGCATCTCCTCATGGGCTGTACCAAGGGACAAACCATGCGTCACCATCAATCTTCACCACGCTGCAGGGGAAATGCGGAGAGCGTTCCCCTTCGTATCTCCGACCGAGTGTCTGCATGGCTGTCTCCCTCAAAATATTGCTTCTCTCTCTGCTGCAGGTCTTCATCAGCTCCCGAGGAAACTGACTCTCGGGCAAGCCATCGCAGAGGACTGGGCCACAGCAGGTCAGTTCACAGAAGCCAGGCAGGTGGCTGGATGGCTGGACCAGCCCACCTGAGCCAGGCCCTGCCTGGGGCAGTGCCCCCCCATTGTTCTGTGCCCCCTCTTCAGTCTGTTATTCGCAGAGGTGCTGATGGGCTCAGCCCTGGCCTGGGGTGGGTCCAGCCTGAAGCTGGGAAACTTCCAGCAGCTTCTCACAGGGGCTAGATCGGTGGTACCCTTCCCCCACTGCCCCTCTCGGTTACCAAACGCTTGGAGCCAGGGGTGGGGGTGAACCCTTAGCAGTCACTGCAGGAGCCACTGCAGCCCCTCCCTTGCTGCCAGCAGAGCTGGAGTCCAGGGAAACCTTTAGCAGCTCCTTGCAGGAGCCATTGCTGTGGCCCCTCCCTGCTACCAGACAAACCCCCCACACAAAACTATAACAGGTGGCATTGCTACAGGCTCTTAACACAATTCAAATCAAATTTAAGCTTTCAAAATCATGCATGGACCAAGTCTATTGACTTAAAATGAGGACATGGGAATATACTGTAAAGGACCATTCATGCAGTTGTACAGAAAACTGCAACTGCCTGTCGAGGCTCCGGTAAGGCAAGGCCTTGTGACGCAGCAAAGCGGCTATTCCTTGCTGGTAAGAAGAAGTGAAGAATAAACTGGTGGCTTCACTCCTCTCACTAACAAAGGACTTACAACAAAGTAGCAAACCTTTGCTGAAAAAATTCGTCACCTCCAGCTGGAAGATGCCGACGAGGCCAAAGTTAATCTAACACAGGGTCCATACAACCACCAACTCAATTGGTTGAAAGGGTTAATGCTACCCTTCCCCCTCTTGCACATGTGCACAAAGATGGCTCTCCCCATGCTAATTAAGGAGACACCCCTCTCCGACTGCTAATTGGAGAGGGACCTCTTTTGCTTCCTATGCTATTGAAGAAAGCTAGGCAGAGACCTGAGAACTTTTCTCGATAAAAGGCGACTAAACAAAGAGAAGGTGCTTGTGCCTACCACCTGAGGACTCCTGACATGCTGACAGACTAAGAGAGCAAACCGCCTACCCTAAAGATGTTGATGCTCATTCCCAAGGATCCAAAGAGTGGTAAAAACCTTTCTTTCTTTTCCTTTTCCTCTCTTTTTCTCTTCAAGTATGTCTTGATCTCCTCCTC
>WKFP01015071.1:633241-669140 GCA_011057875.1 Pterocles orientalis
GCCGACGAGGCCAAAGTTAATCTAACACAGGGTCCATACAACCACCAACTCAATTGGTTGAAAGGGTTAATGCTACCCTTCCCCCTCTTGCACATGTGCACAAAGATGGCTCTCCCCATGCTAATTAAGGAGACACCCCTCTCCGACTGCTAATTGGAGAGGGACCTCTTTTGCTTCCTATGCTATTGAAGAAAGCTAGGCAGAGACCTGAGAACTTTTCTCGATAAAAGGCGACTAAACAAAGAGAAGGTGCTTGTGCCTACCACCTGAGGACTCCTGACATGCTGACAGACTAAGAGAGCAAACCGCCTACCCTAAAGATGTTGATGCTCATTCCCAAGGATCCAAAGAGTGGTAAAAACCTTTCTTTCTTTTCCTTTTCCTCTCTTTTTCTCTTCAAGTATGTCTTGATCTCCTCCTCTCTCTGGCACATATGATAACACCTCATAAGTTTTATGTTAGCTCCTTTTGAGGCTTGTTTAGCAGGTTTTAGGTTGTTCATTTTAGTACTGATAAGTAATTGCAAGTTTTATGAGTGGCTGCAGGTTAAGTGATTGCAAGTTTTATGAGTGGTTGTAGGTTTCTTAGTATTGTTGGTAGTTATGTTGTTGTTACCACATTGTTGTAAGATTTGGTGTTGTTGGTGGGTGATAGTGTTGTCATGAGTTGTCTTTTACCAAGTAATTAATTTGTTTTTTTCATAATTCTGTTACATTCCACATTTTACATCCTACATTTCCCTTTTTCCACTAAAAAATTATATGCGTTAAAGTTATAAGCCAATATTCAGTTCTTTGGTGTCACAGAATCACAGAATGGTTTGGGTTGTAAGGGACCTTAAAGATCATTGAGTTCCACCCCCTGCCATGGGCAGGGACACCTCCCACTAGCCCAGGTTGCTCAAAGCTCCAGCCTGGCCTTGAACACCATCTCACCTTAATTTGCCCCAAGGGAATACACAGAACCTCTGCAAACCCCCCCCTTATCCCACTGTGGGTGGTTTTATGAGCTGGGTCGTGACATATACACTCCAAAATCTGTTTGTCTGCTCAGAGTAACATAAATATCTTATTAACATGCAATTAAGAATAAAGTCTAGCTAGGTTTGTTTGTTCTATTTGTGCAATGGGAATAACCAAAGCAAAACAATGTATTGTGTTAGGAAGACAAAATTTGCTTTATCTTGACTGTTAAATCTCAATCTGAATGTAAACTCCTGGAAGCTGGAAGAATGTATTATTCTGAAGTGTTTCATATAAAATCTTTAAAGATGATGTATCATGCCAACCTAATTTTAGGTTGGTATTTTTTTCAGGCAACACATTTCAGCACATAAACATATAAAAATGTAAGAGAAAACTAAATTTGTTCAAAAATTTTTGAGAGAGTGTTATTGTTTGTAAAAAAAAAAATAAAATTAAAAGAAACTTTTCAAATGTTCTGACACTCCCTCAGTTTTCCACCAATTTTTAGTCGTAGTATCATGAATGTTAATAGGGAGCAATCAGGAGAGAAAAGTCAATACAGAAATAAAAGATCATGATAGTTTTAATGAGAAATTCCCCAAATGAGGTCTATTATTTTTCACTACAATGCTTCTCGCATCTAGGAGACCAACCTATTATCAGAATTAATGATATCGCGTATTAAAAATCCAATTTAACTCTAAATTGGTGGTTGAGGCTCTAGTTCAGAAAAGCACTTCAGTACTTTTTAGTTTTACCCCAATTCATAATTCTAAGCTTGTTGGTATCTGCTTGTGTCCTGGGCTCTGAGTGTGTGTCAATCTGTGGAGCCTCAGCCCCATAATGCAGGACATGGATATGGGTCAGGTACTGAGTTTCAAATGGCTATAGCAGGTCTCGTATCTGAGTGAGGATGCTGCCACATGTCAGGAAAAGTCAAAGGTCCCAACAATTTCCACGGTCTCTATGGAGACATTAACGCATATTAATTTTAATGCCCTTTCATTATGACTTGTTGTAAATTCTTTCTGCCTTACTCCAATCTCTTGCATTGTTCATAATTCCACTGAAGTCAATGGAGGCTACTAGTGGCATAAACTACAGCTCAAACTGACCACAGTACTGAAATCTTTCTTTTAAACTAGCCAAGTTTCAGAACATAGAATAAATTTCTAAATTCCAGGCAGTAATTATTTAAATGAAGTCTTGGCACTACTTTACATCTTGTAAATCTGGATATTTACACATGCTTGTCAACAGCCCCCAATATTCTGAGTCGTATTAAGATGGCCTATCTGCCAACTATTGACAAAAAATTAATGCATTTTTGTTTCACAATTTATTATTTGAGAAAGCAGTCTTATTATGATTGTTTTTTTCTTCAAACAGGTTGCAACAGCAGCTGTTCACATTACTGAAGTAATGAACTTGTAAAGAGCAGAACATTTTCTAATCTTAACATAAAAAGGTTGAAAACACTGAAAGAAGAACATGGCTTTCTCATTATAGGTGTTAGCATCTGCATCTGACACAATGTTTGATTTAAAACTGTTGATTTACTAACAATTTTCTTGTTTCCAGTACATAAAATAAATATTAAATGGAAAGTCTTAAGGAGATAGGTAGACAATAGAAAACTACATTGGATAACTTTGTCATATTCCTCAAAAACAGTCTCTTGAATAATACAATTCAATATACTAGAATACTACTCTATATACTAGAATACTATTTTGTAATTATATCATGGCAGAAAAATATGGCTTCTTTGTCTTAATACCATAAGAGCCTACATTATTTTAGGGTAGCTTTGGATCTCTCTTTAAAACCACCTTAATGGGAAACTTGTCTTTGTGCTTAGTGTTCACAAAGTATTGATTTGGCAGCCTCACAGTGTAAATCCCTATTGCACCTCAAAACAGGAAAAACATTGGAGCACAACACCTTCCAAGCTAGCTTGTATGTGCAGCACAGTCAACTCTTTTCATCCTTAGTCTGCAGACAAAGATAAAATCCAAGGCAGAGAGAATAACTCGCTGTCCGTGTCTTCTGACTCCTCACCAGCAGTGACAAAAACTTCAGTGCCAGATGGAGCGGTGATGCCCTCGGCAGCAGGAGGAGGAGGAGGAGCAGGGGTGAATATAAGGATCTGGAGACCCTCACTATTTTTAAGTCTTCAACAAAATTTCTGAAACTTTTGATACCTCCCAGACACTGGCAGATACAACAGCAGATGGATCACTCCAGCATGACATTTTCATGCTTCCACAGAAAGGTGGGCAGAGATTTTGCCTCATCCTCCCTCTTACCATGTAAATGTGTAAACATAAGTAACAAAAAATTACCAGTGAATAATACTGTAACTTTGAACAAAGACCTTATTACGCAGCCTGTAATTAATCTGTTCAAAACAAATGTTGTTTTGCTTGTGGAAGTCCATCTGCCCACATAATTCTCAAGTGCGTTAATGGTGGATGGTTGCGACATATCCCCCCAAGTTCAAAGCTATACAATAGTCATTGATAATGTTTTGTATTTATGATTCATCCATCAGCAGAGAAAGAGGGGCTGGAACATCTCATGGTTTACTGTAGCACTGAGAAAAGAGTGAACCAAGTCCTGCCTGGGATACGTGTGACTCATCCCTTTGGAGTCCTTCTTCCTCAGAAACTTCCCCTTGTTTCCAAACACCAGTGTTACCATTTCAAGCTTCCCTCATTGTTTTGGAGAAGTACACCACGGACACGTGTGTCAGCATTCCTCTCTTCCTTTTACTGGCCTTTAGTCAATCACCTGTGTGCTGTTTGAGTAGATTATTTACAATACAGTGTCCTTACAGCGCCC
Organism: Pterocles orientalis; assembly: GCA_011057875.1. Lineage (NCBI taxonomy): Eukaryota > Metazoa > Chordata > Aves > Pterocliformes > Pteroclidae > Pterocles > Pterocles orientalis. The sequence goes on from WKFP01015071.1 coordinate 637,051, forward strand.
CTGAAGACCTCTGAGCTGCACACACTTCCAGTAGGAAATCCGAACAATTAAAACCTGGAATATGTTAAAGAAGAACAAACGAAAACCTCAGGAGGAGCAAAAACACACACACACACACACAAACGGTCTCCTCCGCGGCACCCGGCTGTGGGGAACCCGAGCAGCGCCATCCCCCGCCGAAGTCCCCGGGCAGGGCGTCCGGGGACACTGCGGGGCACCCGCCGGCCGGCTGTTGTCGCCGGGAGCTCGGGCCGGCCCCGTGCGGCGTCGGGGAGGGGTTGGGCCGGGAGGACCTGACCCGCGGGGCGGGGGGAGGTGGCTGGGCCGCCCCGCCTTCCCGCCCGCAGCCTCCTCCCAGGCGGTGGCTGTGCGGAGCGCGCCTTGGCGAGGGGGCGGTGCTGCGCTGGGCCCTGCTGAGAGAGGCCGGGCCGCGGGGAGCTCCTGCGGGGCAGGGCCGGAGGAGCGGGCGGAAGGTGACCCCCGGCCAGGGCCGAGCAGCGGCGGGTTCAGGTGAGGTGAGGTCTCGGGTCGGGGGCGGCGGAGGTCAGGGCTGAAAGCCCCTCTGCTGCGCCCTCTTCCCGCCTCCCGACCCGCGTGTGGCGTTGGGCCTGCCCGAGGTGCTCCTGTGCTGCCTCTTGCTCCGGTGGGGCTCCTGATCTGTGGGAAGTTGGCTGGGGTTTGCGGCACTGGTAAAGGCTCAAATCGTACCGGGTTTCGCTTATGCCTTAAAGTCCCTGTGAAGCAAACCGAAAGTCAGCCCGAGAAATGGCAGCGTTTCCCAGAGCTGGAAAAACCTCTTGTTTATATTCTCCTTTGTACACTTGTCATCAGCTTTGGCGTCCTGTCATCTGCAGGCGTCTTGCTTCGGGTTCTCTGCTGTTTTGCATTCTTTGCCATTAGTAAAAACACCTTTGTAATAAAACATGGGGGTTGTTTACCTGGAGCAAGCACTTTATGGTGCCAGGAAGTTAAATCTCCCAATGCTTGTTTGTTAGTTGGGGTGTGAGGAGACCCGGGTGCTGGCTTCCTCAAGACCTCCCCAAGAAGCCAGTGGAAGGGCTCAGCTCTGGTCAGGCTTGCCCTAAAACCACTGCTGCGCAAGGTCTGCTTTGAATTGTACTTTGTGAGACAAATAGGGAGAAAGTTCTGCTAAAAAACTGGACGGGTCAGTGGAGGTGAGTATTGCATCTGAAAGCTTTAAAGGGCTTTTTGTAGTTAAAGGGGCCTTGAGCTGTAGTTTGAGTGCTCTTCTGCAGCCTCTTCTCACTTCTCTAAGTCTATATTCCTGGTGTAAACCAGGAAACTTACATAAATGTGGGCTTTATTAGTCAAGCTAGTTGTTAAAAGTGGAAAAAAAAGAAAATAAGGGAGTTAAATACAGGTATTATTAGTTGCTAGCATCCAAAAGAAGCATCTACTATGTTGGCAGTCCCCTCAACATGGTATATTAGAATTAAAATCATAGCAAATGTGTTACAGAAAGATTTTATCATTATTTATTACAAATTCTTTCTAGTCCTTGATAAGCCTGGGCAGGTGATTTTGATACCAGCACTGATCAATGCTGACATAGCTGAAAGCGACTTTGGGCTGACTCAGGTACTAACAGACACACCGTGTTGTGCATTTGTATCCAGGTATAGTAAACCAAGTCATTCCAAAGCTTTACTTATTTTTTGGAGTTTTGTCTATAGTGCAAGTGAGTTGATAGCCTAGTTTCAAATAATGATTTTATGTATGTGTGCATGTTTCATTTTGAAGTTTTAAGTTTCCTTTATTATGAAATCTTTTGGAGCATCATGACTTTTTTTATAACTAACTTTCATAATATGAAATCCCCGTTTCTTCTTATTAGGGTAGAATTGGTGTAAGATTTGTTAATAACTTCTTTCTTGTATTTGTGGAATTAGTAATCCAGTGTAATTTTTAGTAAACAGAAGCATTTTTTATTGAAATTGGATGTGCTTCATACATTCTACTTGTTAATACAGTTTTAATTTGGATGTGCATTTCCACAAATGTGCGTCATTTGCGTGCTTTTCAAGTGAGATTGATGCACTTTTTAGCTCCCACCAACAATGTCACAGACCAATAGAAGGTCAACTTGAGTAAATAACTCAGCCTGTCATGGTAGTGCCATGATAGCTGCAATATTGTCTTCTGAGCTAAAGCCTTAGAGAGCATCTATGTATTGTTTATCAGTGGAAAAAATGTTATTTGTTGTGTCCAAGTTACAGATAAGGGCCTTTCAGGTCTGCTCACTGTCTCTGTTATCCAGGTGTTCTGGTTCCAGGATGCAGAGCAATATGCAGAATAAATAATTGCATTCCACTGTTCTCGTAGCAGCATTTTTTTAAGCCTTCCTCTGTTTCTGGTCATTATTTGATCTAATGTAAGTGTCCAGTGAGAAAGGGAGATAATTGCCTTTATGCTTTTTAGCAATTTAGTCACTGGAAAAAAATGTTTCTTTTTGCCTGGCATCTTAAGTCATACCAGTTTGCAAAAGAAACACCATAATGCTTGCTGGCTTATTTTTCTTCCATAATCTTCTTCCTTAAGGTGTTTTTCCCCACACCCTTATACAGTGCAGTCTTTTTTGATGGTGGTGCATGATGTTATTTTTTTTAAGTGGTACTTTCAGCTCTCTGAAGAAACGTGCTTTTTATAGGTAGGGCAGAATCTTACATAACTTGTTGCATCTCTGTGTTTTATTTTGGGTAGATAGTTTATCGTGCTGAAAAAGAAAGTCTTGCTTGGTTGGTTGTCAGTTGAAAATAACAATAGATGAAATCACAAACAGATCTATAAGGCTGGATCTCACATCATTCATTCCTACTGCTCAAGTGATGAGACCTGAGATCGCTTTAAATGCAGAACTCTTGGGGAAATCAGATATGTGATAGATAATAATTTGCAGTTTTTTGGTACATCATGCGAATGTATCAATTTCTTTAATGCAAGGTATACGTCTTGCTTTAGCTTTTGATAAAGATTACTTCTGCATTACAGATTGCTTTGTGTGCTTGGAGTAGCACACTCCAAATTATTTTATTTTTTTTGTCTTCATCCTTCCGGCCTCTTAAAGAAACTAGATCAACAAAATAACAGTTGCCAACTAATATTTATCTAGTAATGTCTTGTATTAGGCCTACCCATTTGCCTTGATAATATGTCCATGATGAATTAGAGAGACATTAACATATGAAATAGATTAATATCTTAAAGACTGTCGTTTCTTCACAATTTAGCAAAACCTTCTGGTAAATCTAGCTGGATAACTGTTAGAGTTGTTGCCCAAGCCCCAAACTGGTTTTGAAATCTGGATGCATTTTGCAAGCTGGGAGGCTGCCTCCTGCTTACATCAGCTCTGCCTTGGTCTTTGCAGAACTGCAAGGTAGGGCTGCTGGGGGGGACTGCAGGCTGAGTCCAGAGCCATGCGGTAGTGGTGGGAAACTGGACTCTTGTTTATAATGTGCCTTGTATCAGAGTTACGCTGAATTTCCTAGGTTAGCCTTAATGGCTGAGTCAGCATTGTCTTTACTGGCATCAAAACAGGCTTTGTTTGACTGTTACAAGGGATTAATTTTAAAACCTTCATAGAAAAAAAAGATATGACCTGTGTAGTGAGTGATCTTAGAAGGGGCACACAGTGTCTCTTCTTGTAGTGCCTTTTTTGTGCTTCTGTCATGGTTTAAACCCAACCAGAGGCCAAAACCATCATGCAGCTGCTTGCTTACCCTCCTCCCCCCCCATGGGGTGGGGGAGAGACTTGAAGGGGGAAAGGCAAGGAGACTCATGGGTTGAGATAAGAACAATTTAATAATTGTAATCAAATTTTAAAATACGGTCATGATAAAATCCCAAACATAGTCTCATACTAGCTACGATGAAGAAAATTAACTCTACCCAGCCAAAACCATCACAGGTTCTCAAAATGAGGAAGTTGTACAGTAGGTTTGGTGAGGCGTTAATAATTGCATGTAAATACATGCATGTGCATCTGTTTCTGGCATCTAGGAGGTATCATTTGAAATACTGGGATGTGGCTGGAGGCTATAGAAGGCAGATGGGGTTTTTCGACCTGGGCAAAGTGAAAGTCCTGTTGGTGAAAGTTAAGTTGATTTGTTTTTTCTCTTGATTTCTGTGGTTCATGAGGTAGTAGGCATGGTTTTGTAGAGTCTGTCTCAGGTTTATAGCAAGAGCAGAAAATAATCTGGTTTTAGCAGGAGCTATTTTAAATGTTGGGTTAGTAGCCGACTGGCATTTAAGAGCTAATTTCATGCTTGGACATTGGACTTCATTTTCAGGGAGTTTCTAATCTCAGCCTTGGTGAACCCAACATTAACGTTAAGTTCAAAGTTTCTTTAATTAATCACTTTGGGCGTTTAAGCTGACCACAAGTATAGTCTTACAGTAAAGGATGGTCGCATAGAAGATTGATGTACCTCATTTACTGGAGAGTGGCTCTATTGGGACTGTGTGCAAATAAAGAAAAAAAGGAAGCTGTGATTATCATTGTAACGTATTCCTTCTTTTCACACCTTTTTACAGCTATTTGGTTAACAAAATGAAGCCTACAAAGCTGCACTATTGGATTCTGGGTTGGTTTTCTATGGCATTATGTTGCTGGTGTACTTCAGAGAAATTCACTCAAAGGTAAGTTATGCTTTAAAAAGATATCTCTGATAGTTCCTTCTTAAGTCCGCAGCAGAATAGTTCAACTTGTAATGAGTGTGGATTTTTTTTGTAATGATGTGCTCTTTTCGGTGTGTTATTCTTCCCTTAGGTGACTGGTAAAATGAGGTGTCTACATTATCTGGAGGAGTGAGGGGCATGCCTATGAAAAGCTTTACATTTATTAATGTGTCAGCCTGAAAAAAGAGGGAAACTTAAATTACATTCATTGCACTTTAAAACTTTGCAGTCTTGCTTTAGATGAATCATTTAGACTTTTGATGTAGTAATGACAAAAATCAGAAATAATTTTGGGACCTATAAGAAAAAACTGTTATCCCTATGGCATGAATTGCACCATTACACTCAATACTTTTAACAATTTCTTTTTAATTTTTTTTTCTGTTTTGTCAGTTCCAGTAATTTTAAATTCCTTTGCATACAGCATCCCAGCTGGGGCTGCATCAGTGCCACACAGCCTTTTGGTGATTGTTGCACCTGGCAAAATCCGAGTTTGAATACCAGTGGTCCGTGGGGCAAGAGAATGGTTAAGGGTGCTCAGTTCAGTGCTGAACTTCATAGAAGGACTACATTGCAGCTGGTTGGTAGTTTAGACACTGTGCAGAGGTTTCTGGAATCCCACGACTTGGGCTGTGGATATCCTTGGGCCAAAAAAAGGGAAGGTATTTCTGAAGCTGCATAGGTATTGAAAATGGGTTTCACTGGATTCCAGTTCTGAGCTTAAGTTTCTCAAACTTGCTCTACTTGATAACCAACGTTTTCTGACCTGTCCTTAGGAGGCAAAAAGTGTGTTCTAGCAGGACTTGTTTTGGCATGATTGTCATTGCAAAAGTTCAGCTGCTATTTCAAATACAGATGAAAGATGGTATTTTTCCAAACAAGGGGTTTTTTTTAAAGCAGGGAAACTTAACTGCTCTACAATATTGGGGAATTATTCTGTTCAGGTTTCCGCCATAGCAGTAAAGGCCGGTTAAAAGTGTTAGTAGTTTTTATTGTGGCTATGCCCAATTTGTTCCAGAGCTATTCTGCTAAATTATTTAAAAACCACAGATACACGTGAATGCTTAAAAGAAAATGTGGCCATTGCAAACTAGCAAAACTAGAGGAAAAAATTGAGCAGTGATGTAACATGAGAGCATGTCTCCTTCCTCAGGTTGAGAAGAATTAGCGCTCATATTTTTATATAACCTTTGGCAGGCACTAACAAAGGACATGTGGCTATTAGTTTCCAAAGAATAATTTATTTTGACAGTATTGTGCATAGTGCTGTCAGTTTGAAAAAGTTACTGTTCTGGTTTTGTTGATTAGGTTTTCCCACTTGCTGTTCTATTTCATCACTTAGTGTGGTTGCTTAGTAGTTAAATGTATCTGCTGTAGTGTCTGAAGCAACAGGTTTTTTTATCTGCTTCTGGTTTATCCAGAAGAGGTTTGCTCCAAACTTTTGGAAAATGCCTCTGTAGACGTGGCAAATACGTGATATAGGCTTCCAACAATTTTGCACAAAATTGTTAAGATTTTTTTTCCCCTCTGCATAGGAATAAGGTAGTACTGATGCCTCTGTGAGTTATAGACCTTTTTATTCTACAAGGCTTTGAAACACAAGTGGTTTTGTAAAATATGGGATATTCCTTCTTTAGCTCTTTCTTGGGTAACCTTAGGACTGTGTCACAGTTTGATTATTTATTAAATGTTTTAAAAATACTTAATTTACAGTAAGCATTTTAAAAAATTATTGTTTGAAATCAATGTCTGTAAAATTATAAAGTCAGCATTTTTGAAATTTATGGTTTTTACTTTTCTGATTTTTTTTTTTTTAATCTAAGAGGTTGGAGACACCTGGAAGATCAAAGTGCACCTCCTGTGGTATCAACTACATTGCTTATGGTTGTTTGTTGTCTTTCTTTTTTAGAAGAGTAGTTACAGTTCCAAGAATTTGTATACTTTCTTTTCAGGTAATATACCTATCAAGAAGAATTAAAAGTTTCTTAACATCGTAAACAAATATTTTTTTTTTCTTTTAGTTATTGTGGAAAAGCTTGCCAGTAAACAGTCTCCTAAATATAAAACAGAACATGTTTTTGCCATATTTAAGCAATTGAAGGCATCTGGAGATAGGATACCAGGAGTTGAATTTGTTTAAAAATGGGGGGTGTTAGCAGGTTTTTAAATATGTTTTTTAGGTGTGATGTCTTATTTTGGTCCTGCTGTGTTTAGAGTTCTCAGATGTTGCGGTAGAAGCTATAAACAACCAGCTCTAAAATCAATGCATTGTACTAGTATAAGCATCGTGCTACTGGCTGAAGGTGTTGCTCTTTTTAAAATGCTTATGGAAAAATAGATTTGTCTGTTTTTCTCCAGTGACAGCCATCCTCATACCTGGAAAAAGCTGTATCTTGCTCATCATTGGCCAGTGACTGTGTGTAAGGTGAGATTTTAGTGTTTTGTTCTCTTTTATCCTGACAAAGGTAGGCCTGGACAATAAATGTTTGAAAACAGGATGAACAAAGCACATCAAGCATTTAACCTTGCTTATGCCCTTACAGCTTTATAAAGGCTTTTGCTGATCTTCATGCAACTTTTGCTACTTCCCCTGCACTCCAGAGTAGCAGTAAAGGCAGTATTGTGGTGTGTTACAGGTAGAGTAGTCACTAAGCCTTAATTGCTTGTTACCGATTTTGTGATGTCTTGTTTGTTGTAAACTTAATCCTAGACTTTCACCAGACTCTGTAAGGAGACTTGCCTGCTTTGTCCGACTGAAGACAGCAAATTACTAGTTGCTGCACAACAAGTTTTAGCTTTGTAATGTTGGCTCCAGTATTTCAATAAGTCCTCAAACATGGATTCAGTCAGGAAAAAGAGAGCTATAAAGCTGTTACAGCTGGTGTCTCTGAGCATTTCTGTATTTGAGGGGTGGGAACCAGAAATGAACCCAGCCTTCCAGCGTACATCTGTCAAAAGCACAGCTAAGAGATGTACTGCTTATGTCCCTCTTGCTATTAAATACCTCCTACCATCTGATAAGTGGAACACTTATTCTGTACTGGAAATACTCGAAGGCCTCTTCTCATACAGCTGAGTTAAAAATCTGCTATGCTTCCAAATGGAAGATGCGATCAGATTTACTGACACAAGGATGAAGAACCATGTGGATAATAGAGAAGCTTCAGATACAGGCAAAGGTCTCTGGAGCCAGACAGTTCCCTTTTCTAGGAGGTTTATTTGTTACAATATTAGGGTCTTATTTTTTGAGCTTGAGGCACTTTTTAAATTTCTCATTCCTATTTCTGGAAAAACATCTAAAACCAATAGCACCAAAACTCACATACTGCCTACATTTCTGAGGAAAAGTAGATGTACTTTGCATTAGTGAAATGTGGAGGGGAAGTATCAATAACAAAACTCAGACGTGCCTGGCTAACTGAGACTGAGGAGTGGCTGCTGTTATGGTTTTTGTTGGCTTGCCTGTTTTTGAGGGAGAATAAGGGCAAATTGGATGCAATTTGTGTCTGATTTTCTGTGGAGTAAACATCAGTGTTACTTCAAGCAGAGATGTTGATGTTCAGGAGTTTGTGGTGCCTGGCACGAGTGGCCATTCACAGTCAGTAGCAATGCAAACTCCTGCTTACATGGAGGAGGCAAAAATTATTAAAAAAAAAAACAACCCTCCCAAAAAACCTCACTCACAAACCAAACAAACAAAAAAAAAACCCCTGACAACTGGTTTTCCTACTGTATATTCATGCTGGCTGCTACTCTTAATTCCAAGGTAGTGCTGTTGGTAAATTGACAAATAACATTTATAAACTTAGAGTTAAATGGTAATGAAGAATTGAAGATATGAAGCATCAGAAAGCATAGGCTTTCATAAACTTATGATAATCTGTAGTAAGAGGTGGACAGAAGCATTCCAAAGGAGTGAAGAAAAACTGAAATTAAAATAATCTTAAGTGACTTTTTGCCTAGTTTCACATCACTGAGTCATATGATGAAACAGAATCTCAACTATACTCCCGTAACACTTTGTTTTTGCTAATGTTAACATAAGAAGAGTTCCCAAATTCAGCTGGGGTCTGTTTTTTAAGTATGTAGCTTCTTCTGCATGTTCAGTGTATTTATATGTGTTTGCTACTTACTATGTTCTTGATAGGTGTGTGGATGACCTGTATCTTAATTCCTACCTGTTGTGCATATCTGTGTTCAAACAGTTTCCCAGGCTTTTGAAGGCCTGAAAGGTCTTTTTTAAAATTCAGTGGGCACAGATGTGCATGCCAGAAATTTGAGAATACACATCACCCAGCTCTTCCTGTGCTTTAAACTGTATGCGTTCAGCTGATGCTTTCTGAGTGTAATCAGCGCAATTAAACCGGAAAGTGTTTTGGTAATCTCTTCTGAACTAACCTATTAAAATAAAACAGAATAATGGGAGCAATAATAACCCCAGGACCTAACTGCTGACTGCTGCAGTGAAAGGGTGAAGAAAGATGTTCTTCATCATGTGATTAACAATTGTGGTACTGTATAGTTGACCTCAAGTGACTATGTCTTCTACAAAGATATCTCAGCTAAATTCACAGACCTCAAGTGATTATGAATGTAATGTTTCCTTAATAAATTGTGCCTGTGATACAATTTATTGAACTTCATGTGGTTCATGTCACGCTTCAACTTTCTGGTCTCAAATGAATGTGAATCCTGTGAAGTGGAAATAGGAGCTACTCGAGGGCAGGAAGAGGGACTTTCCCAGTCCCTTTTTACAGAGTTGTGAAGATCTGTAATTTAAGAACTTAAAAAGAGAAATATCACAGCTTTTGTATCTTGGAGTTTGCAAAAAGAGAAGATCTTCTGTGCCTGTGTCCTTGTGAAATGGGGAAAATCTGATGGAGGTTTGTAGGCTATTCAGTTCCTCCTCTATTGAGAATGGGAAGGGTGATAAAGAAACGGGTATTAAACCCTGCTGTGATCTGCATTTACTGCACATAAGTGCTGATCAAATGATAGAATCAAAGAAAGGAGAAGAGAAGAGGCTGGTGAATAGAACATCCTGAATTCAAGTTTTGAATGTAGTATTAAGCAGCAGATAATTTTTTTTTTATATGAGAGAAAAAGTTTTACTAATTTCAGGCTTTGGCAATAATTTTATAGCAAAGGTTTAGAGGAAGAACAGAAACATTATATTTTTTTTTTTGTAACAATAGAAGTAGTCACATAATACAGAATTAAAGTGAGTAAGGGGAGAGCAGTTCACTGATCAAAAAGTTCCTTAGATAAAGGGATGTCTTTAATTCTTTGTTTATATATAAAGCCAGCTGTGTCAAAATCAGTGTAGCTCTTGACGTATGCTATTTTGGAACAAAAGAAAGTTGGGGTTTTTTTTCCTAAATGCCAATGGAACTCATAACTCTTAATCTATGCCTCCAGCTTCTCTGTGAATAAGGTTTGGTTTAGATGTTTTTGTAAGTCTTTATCTTCTGTAAGGATAAACACATGAAAGGTTTTAGTTTATCAGCTCACACTAGAGTGGTGTTCAACAAGAAGTAAGTTTGATTTCCCTCCTCCCAAATGTTTTCAACAACCTTACAAATTAGTTTCATTCATTGATTGGCTTTACCCCGTGGAGGGGGGAAAGGAGGAAGGAGAATAATTACAGACTGGGTGGGGAGGAGAAATTGAAGATGTGAGCTCTCTTCGTGTTTTCAGAAGCAAGGATTTTTTCGTAGCAGTTGTGTTGTTTCATTACAAAATAACACTTTAATTAAACAGGTGGCCAGCTTAAACAGGGTGGTTGAAAGGGAGAGCAGGATTAAATATTTCCCTTCCCAGAAGCTGACTTTCTATTTAAACTTGAGGAATCTGTATGTGGTCCAGCAGCGCTATCCTCCTCTATGTACAAGCTGCTGTACCAAGGGACTTGTGGCTTGGGCAGCTCTCTGGGTAACGCTTCTGTGACAGTTTGATGGTGTTTCACTTTTTGACATCTCAGAGGTGAAAGGAGCTCCCACGCTTCTAGCAGCCTGTGTTTATCCGATGTCTTGCTGTTACAAATGGGCTACTCTCTCTGTTGCAGCCTTCCCTCTCAGCACGGTGGGTGCTGTAAAGGCTCCCTGGAACTTCTCTCAGTGTTACAGATCATCTACAATTAATTCCGATTGGTTTGATTTTCAGGTTGCTTTAAAACAGGAGAAAACAATGTTCCTTTTTTCAAATTCATCTAGATACAGAAGGCTTTCTGGGATCCAATGCCTACTTGCAAATGCACATTTGTAACTCAGCTTCAAGTCAGCAGTTGCTTGAGGTTGAATTAATCCCTCAACAATCAGTGTATGAGAAGCAGGAAGGCTGACAAGAAGTATTTTTGCAGAAGCAGCAGGGGTACCAGGCTTTTCAGGCTAGCATTTGCTCATTTGATGATACTGATTTAAAATGAACATTGGAAAAATACTATGGCTAGAAATAAAAAGGAGGATGAATGATACTGGCCAAAGCATGTAAAGTGTGAACCAACCCAGTGTAGGTTACCTTGACCTCCCGGTTCTGCCAGCACACAGTGTAACACAAAGGGCTTGATGAAATGTGTAGAAGAAACCGTTAATACGGTTAGTGCCATGATAGAGGAGAACTGATTCGGAGTTTAAAATATTCTGGGCTTTCCTTTAGCATGTCTGAGAACTGCAGTTCAAGATTGCATAAGGAGCACGATTGCAGTGTTCTTGTTACCAGCCTTTGTTGAGCAAGCTGGTTAGCTCTCAGGTTGGTTTTGGGGGATGATGGCCATTACTAGCTGCTGGCTAGCAATTTGCTGTGTTTTTGGCTAAATAGCTGAACTCTTTCAGCTCCACAAAGCAATACCAGGAGCGGTATTGGTTAGGTGTTTGTAGAAAATATTCCTTTCAGGGACAAAGCTGTTGCTGGGTTAACTGCTTCTATTGCTGGTGGCAAGAGAGGAGAGGAAGGAAATGGGCACAGAACAAGTGTTGCAGATCTTGCAGTTTTGCTGCCACTGGCCTGTGGCACATAGAAGGTAATTAGTGAGATTACAGGCCTCTCTCTGTTCTTCTCTACACTCTGCTTTTGCTTTGGCATCACATAAAAGGCATTGTGGCATTATTAAGACAGGATACAGAGCCAAAAAGGAAAGCTATTATTATGGGGAAGGCAAGTCTGAGGAGGTTGTTATTTAATGGCAGAAAGTGTTTATTAAAAAGAGCCATAATTACTAAGCAAAACAGTCAGGGAAAACAGTAACAGCATTCTCTGATATGTGAACATGGAGTTGTTGGGGTTTGTTCAGGAATATGTACTCTGCTCTAAAGGGTAATTAATGTGTAGGCTATTTGTCCTGCATTATCAACAAGTTTTTACTGGGGGCTTTTTTTTTGTAGGAATGTGTACAGCCTTTTCTCTGCAGTCTCTTGTCTTTCAAGTAAAAATATTTAAAAAAAAAATCTAACCATTTTACTTGGAATAAGCAACCTATTTAATCTCTTCTACATATTTTTCCCTTTTAATACAACAACAGAAGTGCTCCTGAATGCTTAAAGATGGTTGTGTACTTGTCTAATATTATAGTTTATTTTGATGTTTTTTTATTTTAATGGCTCTGTACTCCTTGGAAAGATCTGTTGATGAGAAAAATACAGAGAGCTACCACTTGAAATATAATAAATGCAGATTTACCTCCATTCATTTAGCATGGATCAGGCCACTTTGTGTTACCTCAGAACCTGTCCTTTGTCTTCTTTTTACACTTGCTGTCCAGGATGCCCCCTGATATTCACTTGATCTGCTTCAAAGTTGCTTTCTGGTAAGTGGCACAATCCATGACAGCTTCACATAACTGGAGTTTACCACTTCCTGATTTGGGCAAGCAGAATTTTTCGTGTCTCACTAGAGCCTTGGACCACCAGTGAATGAGCTTTTATTTTTCACTCTAAACCATTATCCCTGGACACATATAACAAATATGTTTTTTGTTTTCCACAGGAGAGTGCTAATGATTGTCAAGACCCTCCAGATTACTGGACAATCCATGGACTGTGGTATGATCATAGAGTGTTTTTATTTCACCCTGGAAAGGAAAAATCAAGTTTTGTACCAGGATGCTTAGTGCTTTTTTTTTTTTGAGGGCTTAATTTATGTGTGTTTATGACTCCTTGAAACAAAAGCCTTTATTTTGTTGGAAATAAAGACCGTGTGATTTGATATAAAACTGCAATACACTTCTGTATCTCGTGATTCACTGAGCTCCTGAAATCCTCTTGCCATATGAGCATTTTATTTCTACATCTCCTTATCAGTAATGTTCTCAGACAGAAGAGGAAGTAGAGTTTCCCCTCTTTTTTTTTTTCTCTCCCTGAGTACACAGAATTTGTTAATGTCTCATGACTGCTTGTGGCTTTATCTTAATTCAGCAAAATTATTGCAAAAGTACAGAAAAACTAGTTTGCTTCAAAGGAGTCAGCTCACTGGAACTGGTGCCAATGGCAGCAGTTGGGAGGTTCTCCTGACAAATACAGGGAAAAATTCAGTACAGGAGTTTGTTAAGCTATGTGTCCTGGAAAGGTGAACAGCATCATGTCTAGATTTCCAGTGAGTGTCATGGTGATACTTGCAGAATCATCACTTGGTGCAGTTGATGAGGAGGTGAATTTCATTAGTAAAATCATGCACAAGACCCTTACAAATCATTTACTCCCCCTGTACGTCCATCCCTTACACAGAGGGAGAGGGAGTGGAGGGTGTAAAGAAAAGCCTCTTCATGGGAAATGTTTTGGCCATAATTAATTTTACTTCTAAAATACTGTAGATGCTGATGGATTACTTCCATTTTAAAATAAAATCTCTAGCTATAATCTTGCGTATTTAAAATTCAGGCTACTGATATAGAATAGAACGCTGATATGATTAGTGAGTTAAGACTTTTTTTTTTTTTTTGCTTCCCTAGGCCTGACAAAGGTGAAGAATGTAATAGGACATGGCATTTCAACGTCACAGAGATAAAGGTATCTATTTAAAACAAAAACAGTTATACCAAGCAGAGCTGAGTGCAATTACTTTTGCGCATCTTATATGTATGCAAAATCTGTAGCTTATAACGTATCACTCTTAATGTTTGCTGAGAGGTATGTTTTTTTAAGGACTCCACAAATTCATTCGGTACTTCTGGCACTATTTGAAGTTGCAGTGCCTGTGAGCATTGGCAGCTGCTCCTACTTGATTTTGTAGACACATGATTTGACTGGTTCAGCCACGTCCTCCTTAAATTCAGAGAACATAGGTGATGGATGTGCAGTGGCAAAAAGTGCCTGTGAAAAATTTGTTACAGTCAGCCCATGTTCTCCCTATTTTCTACTGCAAAGCCGGAACACAGAAAATTAAGAGTTTAAAGTGCATTTATCTGTGTGTTTCCTCCCAGGGCATTAATCCTTTTTTTTTCTTTTATTTTAATTTTAAAAATTTCCATATTTCATTCAAATATGTTGTAAATGGGGATAGGAGACTTGAGAATACTTTCTCTGAGAGTAGGTGTTTCAGTTGTAGATGTTGAAATATGAGGCTTCGGTTCTAGAAGACGTATCAATATATGTAGATTGTGTAAGAAATAGCTTTTCGACACTGTACATGCATTTATTAATTGTGATTTTTTAGGATCTTATGTCAGACATGAGACACTATTGGCCTGATGTGCTTCATTCGTCTCTGAATCGCACTCAGTTCTGGTGAGTACAAAAAAACCCTAGAAAGTATTTTGGATATTATTTTCTAAAAAAATTCAAAATTGTTCAGATGATGTGTTGTGCATGAGAAGCAGCGTCCAGGAGGCCGCTGAAAGCAGTGTGTCTTGTCAATCTCATTTACAAAATAGATCTGTCGTCTCTTTAGAGCACCTGCAAAACGCAGCTGTTGAAGAGAGGGCTATGGCAGAGGTTTTGGAGAAGTGAAACTTAGTGTGAGAAAGAGAGACACAATGTGTTTCCTCCCATTGCCCCCAGGGAGGAGAAGCAGCTGCTGTTGACACACTGAATGTGAACAGCCTTAGCACCCCTGGGGTGTCACAGCTAGCTGCAAGAACAGCTTCCAGGCCTCTCTTCCTAGCTAGCGTTGCTGTGTCACTGGCAGTGAGAGACCTTTCCTTTTGGGCTTTCTCACAGAGGAGGAAATGGAAAAATAGGATGCATTGGATCATTCTAGCCACTTCTCTACAGAATTCTCTCTTTTTACTTACTTTCCTAGCAGCCTAAGATCACATCTGGGAATTTAGAGATCGACCTACTTGGCTTATTGGAGGGGAGGAGATTTTGATCTCCCGTGACAACTCTACTGTTTTCCTGCTTGTCCATGTTTCTCTTTGCTTCTGAATAATCAGATATTTGGACCAAAGAACTGTATGGGTGGTGTTTGAGTTTGCACAGGCTTCAGTTTGAGTACATTATTTTAAACTCAAATCAGTGGCCATTCAAGTTAATTTTGCTGAGCCATGAGCTGGGTCAGCCAAGGTGTAGTTATGTAATTTGTTCTTCCAGATCTACAGTGAAATCAGTAACATCAGATAAGAAGCAGAGCACATAGCTAGAGGCAGTAGCATTTAAAGCCATCTCAACTGTAAGTGCCCATAAGTTTTCCTCTGTATTGGATGACTGTTTTGTCCCTGTTTTACCAGGGAAAAGCTTTAAAGCATCTCTTTTAGTCTTGTCCTTGCTCTATGGAAGACACTTGTCCCCAGGATCTTAAACTAGTTCTTCAAATGTCTTATGGCAACTTAAACTTGTAACTGTCAAAAGTGGTGGTCTCACTTTTTCTCCCCTCCGCTCTTCTGTTCTTGCACTGTGCTGTGGAGAGCATGACTGCTGCTTTCTGTGATAGCACAAGTTTATGCCATCTTAACTTGTTTCTGGAATTAGAATAAGAAAAATGTGTTGTAAACCTAGCACCTCCTGTGCCCTGACCACCTACTTGTTTGTAAAACAGGAGTGTACCAGTCTTTGTTTTACTAACAGAGATATTTTCATAGAATCACAGAATGGTTTGGGTTGGAAAGGACCTTAGAGATCATCCAGTGCCACCCCCTGCCATGGGCAGGGACACCTCCCACTAGCCCAGGTTGCTCAAAGCCTCATCCAGCCTGGCCTTGAACCCCTCCAGGGATGGGGCATCCACAGCTTCTCTGGACAACCTGGGCCACTGCCTCACCACCCTCACAGAGAAAAATTTCTTCCAGCAGGTATGAACAGATGCAATCAAAACCTTTTCCCTTTCAATTCAAGGCTAGCAAATAACATTTCAATGCCTGGAAATATAATTAGAAATATTATAAAAGGAATGAAAAAGTCAGGTTATAACACTGTAACTAATATTTTGATTGACAGAATAATTCAGTGCCTTTCAGTAAGGTGACAAGTGCACTGTAATTGGCAGCTCTAGCTGCACATTTTGTAAATGCACGCTTTTAAGCCAAGTGAAGGCCAGTAAGATCCCATTGTGTCTCCTTCAGTTAAAATACTGTATTTACTTCAACATTTTTTTAAAAATTCTCCATAGTCTAAAAATCCCAATACAGAAGAAATAAAGAATCTAAAAGTAAAACTGACTATTCAGAATTTTCATTGTGGTAGACTAAAGGCATCTTAACTGGGTAAAGAGCATGAGCAGTGACAAGCAAAATGGATACTGAATATCTAGCATATTACATCAGGGTTTTTCCAAGACTGTTATAATTGTGTAGTATGTTTCTTCCTGGCTTTGCCTCTAACTGTAGCCTTGGCTTAAAAGGGGAGGTAAGAGATCTTCCCAGTGATTTTAGGATGGCTGCTTCTGTCTCTGTTCACCTTGTTAACTTATGAACTATAACAATTGCCAACCAAGATTTTGGACAGGATAGAATGCCCTAATACAGGACAAAGGGTTCTGTGTGCCTTGTATCTCAAAATTTATTATCTGAAATGATCCCTTTTATAGTAGTTAATAATTTTTTGGACCAAATAAAAATCTCTAGACCGAGAGGATCAGTTTATATGCATGATACAGAAGAAGGAATCAGTGTTGAGCATACAGGACAGCTGGGTGTCCCTAATCTTCTGCATTTTGAAGGCAGCATTTGCAGCTGTGCTTTACAGACCTTCTTTGTTCTTACCCTAATAATGAGCCAGTCTTCGAGCTGGGTGGTTTCTATAATCCTTGGACCCACCTGATATGCTTCTGACTTTGTCACATCTGTGTGACTTTGTGCTTGGGGGAACTTTGTGTTTGCTCAGGAAGCAAAATCTCTTTGAGGTTTAGCATCTTTTCCACACTGCTGAGTTGTACCAATTTCATTCCTTTGCATTTCTGCAGCCCTGTAAGACTTCACTTGTAGGACTTAGCTTTGAGGTTTGCAAGTGTATGGTTTGTTCTTAACAGCACTGTAGAGAAAATGGTGGAGAAGGACAAGTTATATGGTAAAACCAAGTCTAGTGCTGTAAGCCTGCCAAAGTACTTGTGTCCTACAAGGAGGAAAAAGTATTCAACAAAGTTCTTGACAGCTAGCATATGTGCTTTGTGCTCCTGTTTAGCTCGTGGGCACAAGAGGTACAGAAGGATGAGTGGCCTTCGTGAATACAGGCAGCTGTGTACTGTATCTGCATGCCACCCAGCTCAAGTAGAATTACCCTGTTTTATTGTAGTCTAGGTGAAGGATAATGTGTCTCAGTGAATAACATTGACACATTCATTCTTTGGATTTCTAAACAAATTATTTTATTATTCCCTGGTACCTGCAGGTCCTTCATTTCCTGACTGCTTCAGTTTGCATTTAAATGGAAGAGGTGAAGGTGAAATTTCATATGCCAGTGCTGAATGGTCAGAGTATCTGCATCATTATTTCTTTTCACATGGCTGTGCTGCAAAGCCAAGTAACACTGTCAGGAGTGTCATCTTCAAGTTTCCGTAATTGTTTTGTAGTGACTCTAAAGTAGCTCTCCTTTCTGGAAGCTCACAGAACTGATTCAAAAACTTGGGCCAAGAGTATTCTTGGCTTGCTGGAGCTGAGGGTGCATGGGCACTGTCTGTGGGTAGCTCTGTGTATATATTTTCACTGGGGATCCCACAGCCCCATCGCCTGGGCCCTGTGATCAGTGCAAACTGGACCAAACCACTCCAAAGGCAGTTCCATGTTAGCAATAATATTCTTCTTGAGCACCGTCAGATCTTTGGCCCTCTATTTGTGCCCTCTTTCTAGAAACAGCAGGACACTTAAATACAAGTACTACCGAAAGCCTTCAGAAGACAGGTACAACACTTTATCCTTAGTTTTACACACATGTATGCACATATTCTCTGAAGAAAAATCGTCATCCTACATGCAAAACCTTGCCTCCAGCTTACTGCTGTTCCAGTAGCCCTTTGGATTTGATTATTGTCTGGTTCTGGTCCAACTAGCTAACTGCTCAATATCTCTTGCTAAATTTACCCATAAAAGAACTTCTGTTTTCTTTATTATGGTCTCTCTTCTCATCAGTAATTTCAAATTCCTTGTTGGGAAATCTTTTCTTTGGCCCATGTGAAGTGGACTCCTCTAGGCAGTAAACAATTCACTTGACATGCGGTTGAGTTGAGTGTTACAGCCAAGATGAGAACTCTCTACAAGGCTGAATTTGGGAATGTATAGTTAAAATCTTCTAGTAATGCATCTTCTCCCCTGCCTCAAATCTCTTTGACGCCACGTTTGCTTTATTCATTCTCTGTTCAGAAGTAGTGTATGAATTTCTCTAGATACAAACATAACTTCTTTTAAAGTGTTTTAGTTCTTTAGGAAAAATCTGAAGTTTTTTAATACGAATGGACAATTCAAAGGCAGGCTTTCATGTGAATAATAGTGGTCCTTGTGCTTCTCTGCTTGTCCATGAGGTACTTAAGGCATCATAAGGTCAAGGAATGCTGTGGTAGTGGCAGGAATGTGTGATTTTGTGCACGTCTGTTGAATTCAAACCTATTAAATACAAATAGCTCGTGGAAAATTTTAAAAGAAAGGAGGAAAAAAAAATACACCCCCCTCCCCGCCAAATCTGCAGGTGGTCCTATGAAAGATTATATTCTTTAGTCTCTCAACAGACTTTAGAATTGATAGAAGTATATTTTGAGCTTTGGCCCATTTTTTTTCACAGAATGGTTTGGGTTGGAAAGGACCTTAAAGATCATTGAGTTTGAACCCCTCTGCCATGGGCAGGGACACCTCCCACTAGCCCAGGTTGCCCAAAGCCTCATCCAGCCTGGCTTGAACCCCTCCAGGGATGGGGCATCCACAGCTTCTCTGGGCAACCTGGGCCACTGCCTCACCACCCGCACAGGAAAACATTTCTTCCTAGTATCTCATCTAAATCATAGAATCATAGAATGTTTTGGGTTGGAAGGGACTTGATAAACTTGTCACACTCTTCTGACACCAAATTCTCTTAGTCAGATTTGGAATGAAGTAATGGTTTATTCCCCATCTGCATCTGTCTTATCTCCTCACCTTGCAATGTCCAATCTTAAAAAGATAGCTGATGGGGTGGGGGGTGGCGGGAAGAGTGTTACCCCTTTGAAGGTGAAGGGCTGAACTATGAATTACTTTTGCACAAATTCGTATACACAGTTTATAGGAAAACAGAATACTGATTCTGAATGTCCCAGATACTTAATAATATCTAAACCATTAGACCATCCTCCCCTTTATCTTTTACAGCTTTTACATTAATTTGAAAAGTCTCTCACTTGCAGCTGCCAATGTTAATGCCATCTCATTTATATATTGTTGACATGACTTACTGTCTGAAAGAATTTTTTCTTAGTCTGTTGTTACAAACCATACTGAGAGACTTCTTGGGCTTCTTCCTTACTCTCCTGATAAGTCCAAAATCTCCTGGTAAATGATTCTACTAAAAAATATTTAGATGTTGCTGTAATTTAAATGGTAGGAGTGATCTTTCTTGGTTTTGCTTTTCTCACATGTAGTATTTTTTGAGTGCAGTGCCCTATTTCACACATGTAACCTTTCAGATACTTGATTTAAGCATATTGGCTAGCTTGTGCAGCACATATATCTGCAAATAATGTTTTCCACAACTTAAATTTTGCTTTCCTCCTGTAGGAAACATGAGTGGGAGAAACATGGCACTTGTGCAGCTACGCTTCAAGTCCTTAATTCTCAGAAGAAATACTTTGGTAAAGCCTTAGAACTCTACCAGCACATTGATCTCAACAGGTATGTGAATGAACCTGGTGGTCTGCCTCTTATTTCAAACATTTTCTAAAAGTTTCAAATCTAGGTTAAAGAAAAGTCTAAAAATCTGATGGCAGAGGGGAACGGAGTGTTAGCATAAATTATTTTTAGTACTGGAGTTCAGAGGAAGGGTTGTCTACTCTGAGAAGCATGTCTCTGGTCACTTCAGAGTCTGGTAAGCCAGCAGCACTCTTTGCAGCATCATTTTGGACAATGTGAGCCAGTAAACTTTTAAGAAGCTGTTATCAGCTGTATCTTGCTACCAAAAGCTATGGTACCTGTAAACTTCTAAGTCAAGTGACAAAAACTCCCAAACATCTGAATCATACTGAGGCCCAAACACTTGTTTTTGTAAAAGACAGTGCTCTTCTTAGAGGAAAGGACAAGCTGCAGCCAAAGTCGTGCAGAACGTCCTGGGGAAAGGCTGAGAGGTAACAGCAAAAGAGGATGTCCTGAAGGGTGATGTTCAGTTGTTGCAGGCAGCCCTCTGCTGTCCTTTCAAATCACCTCAATGTGACGCCCTTGCTTTGTCCTAGGGGCTGATTCCTCCTCATGGTACCAAAGCACTGGCCATTCCAGATACAAAGTTTTGATGGCAGTGTTGTGGCTTGTCCAAGCACTGTGTGTACACATTCTGGCTGCGGGTGAAAGCCAGAAGGTCAGAGTCCTTTCCTGATCAGTTCTTGGTATGGGTGGGAGAATGTTTGACTTGGATTTATTGACCGTGAATTGTCTCTCTGTATAAAGCAACAGTATCTGAGAGAGGAAATAAGTTCTTTTGTATCTAGAAACATTTTTCTAGACACAGTGCTTAAGAGCAGGTCATATGTAGTGTTAAATAACATCTGATAAGTCAATTGCTAAAGTAGCTGTGAGAGTGTGACTAAAACATTTTACAGGTGGCACAGTGACCAATTATGTGACTCCATTTCAGCATGTGTAACACCAAGTAGAATAGAGACTGAAACGTGTCAAAATTAATTGCTCAGAGCATATTCTCCATTGTAAAAATGAACATAATTAAATTAATCTTTACTGAAAGTAGTAAAGACTTCTAACGTTTTCATTGTACTTCGTTTATATGTGAATGAGAAAAAGTGCTGTTAGTGATTAAAAGATTGCTTCCAAGAAGGCAATCATTAAAAAGAGGACACTACGCAGGCTCCTGTAAGAGTGACAGAACATAATCTGTTTTATTGGTCTCGTTATATCCAGTGTCAAAGGACTATGACAAACAGCTACATCTCTGCTCAAATGGGTTAAATCTCCCCTGTACAGAACCTGTTCTTGGAAGGGTTGAGCATTGCCAGCATTTATGGATTAAATCCTGTGAGGTGCTGAACATTCCCACTCCTTACAGAAGAAGCTGGGATTTAGAGACTTGGCACCTCTTGCATCCTGAGTCGTCAACTTGGAAGTGTGGATGTCCCTCAGGACCAAATCTAAAGGGAGGGGTATATGGGCTGGAGCAAAAACATACTCGTTAGGAAATGTTTGTGCCCTGATGTTGATCCAGATCCACACACCATGTCCCTCTCCCAGTGTGCTGTACACCTCCCACCCCAGCAAACTGACCCTGTTTTAGAGCATGAGGGTGCTGAGAGCAGCTTCCCAATCTGCCTCCATTCCCTCCCAGTGGCTGGAGCACAGGGGTAGATCAAGGCAGAGGAAAGAAGGCAGTTAAATTGCACGCAACAGAGCGTTGTGAAGGTCCAGCAAATAACAGTAATAGTGCCCTTTCCCCTAGCTGTGTCTGAGAACTCGACTCTCCCAGCTCCTCAGATTAAAGTGGGAGAGCGGGTTCTTCCTGATCCTGCCCACTTGGATGGGAAGTGTCCTTTCAGAAAAGGGGAACATTTCCTAGGCCTGGCAGAGGATGGGAGACAAATTTCCCTTGCTCCCCATCATTGTAATGCCTGCAAAGTTCTCACTAAGATTATCCATTTAACTAATGACTATGAAGCTATGTTTGCGTACAGGAACCGTGGAAAAATATTTTATCTTTCTTTCAGTTGTCTCCTGAAAGCTGGGATAAAGCCAAGCAGTTCATATTACCAGGTAAGAGGCAATCTTTTATAAAACAAAATCATGTGCTTGTACTTTTTTTCAGCAGAAGTCAAATAATTTCTAGAGAATAAAAGATCTTTTTTCAATTATATAGTTCTTCAAGGTTGTGCTTTATCTAAAAGTTATTGTGAACTTAAATGTGGGAGCTGTTGGAAGGTGTGCTAGTGACTTTTTCATTTATATAAGCTTTTTAATTTTTCAGATGACTGCCATAAAGGAAGCTCTTACAAGATTTTACGGTGTAACGCCAAAGATCCAATGTCTTCCTCCAGAAGAGGTAAAAACCCCAAACAAACACACACCCAAACCTAGAAAACAAACAAAACCCAACAACTTTAAAAAATAATCAAATAATCAGAACTTTTTCTCAAAAAATAAAAGCAAAAATTGTGTGAAATTTTCAGCATAGTGAAACTTAGGTCTGGGTGTTCATTGTGTGTACAGCTCTTTACCCATTAGATATTGCTCAGTCCTTGGAGCTGAGTTCATTAAAACACTGCTTCCATACTGGCACCGCTGAGTTCAGCTTATGTTAGTGTTGCCACAGCCTTTTCTTACTGCAGAAATATTGTTGGTGGAGGAAGCATCCATTCTTTACCTAATAACTTTGCCGTTTGTATACTAACGCAGAAGGTGGGAGCACTGGCTTTTAAAGGTCTCTTGGTCTTAAAAGATTTGAACCTACATCTCTTGGATGAATTCTGTAGCCACCATGCTAGAGGTGTTGCTGTAGCTGAGTACTTTGCACTCCTCCTGCATAATTGTTGTATAGCAAATTACTAGAACTGACAAGAGTGAGCTGCATGGAGGCAGTGACTGTTGGCCTTGACAAGGGTACTGCCTGTCACCAGCAGTCTCCCTTCACTGGGCATGGCTTGTGTCCTGCATGAAGAAGTAACTCAATGGACAGAATCCTTCAGAATTAAAGCAGCTCAGAGGCTCGTCTCTGAGGTTGTTCTCAATACCACCTGCCTAAAGAGGTACAAAAAGGCATTTTGAGCTTCACTGTGGTTCAGGGTGACTGTCGTCTTTCTTTTTGAGCCAACAGTGTCTGAAATTTCCATTTCTTTCTGCTTTTCCTTGCCCGTGGTTGTACTGTGAACCTCGATGCAGTAGAGAATGTGGTACAGACAGTGTGTTATAGCATAAATACAGGTCACCTGTCAGAACCAAAGATACCTTTGAAGGAACAAAATAGTATTCTGAGCAATTACATGGGTAGGCTGCATAGCTGTTTCTTTCCTTTTTCAGCTGGGTTACTCTGCTTTTATTCAAAAAGAAAAACAACAACAAACCCACAAGATAGCTTTCCCTCTTACAAGTGATTGCTTATTATCTCAGCTTGATATAAGTAGTTTCCTACAAAACACTTGACAGTTATTGCTCATACTTAGATGACAATTTTAGGAAAACTAGCTAAGTTGCTGTTGGAGTTTGATAGCTGTTGTGTTGGCAGCTCATTTGCTTTAGTGGGGCTCTGAGGTTTTTATACTCAGATATTTCTTCACATGAAATAGAATTCTAGGTTACAATTATTTTTAAAATGTATTTTTACGTTACTTTAAGCAACCAAGGAAAATGATTTGAATGTGGGTTGCACACTCACCCACCTCTTGATGTTGAAGAAATACAGAGCTAAACGCAAACTCCAGTTTCTAGCTCTGTTCACTGTAGTTCTGCCATTGCTTTTAGTACAATAAGGGTACTGCTCAAATTATTGAAAGTAATTTACAACTTGTGTTTAACAGCTGAAGCTAATGGGTAATAGAAGGGAAAAGTACACCCCAGTTACTTAACGATAGCCCTTTTCAGAGTTCCAGCCTTGTCAATTGCAGGGATATTTTGATGCTTAAAATGTATTGCACACTTGCTGTGTTCTTAGGTTTCTTTAAAAAAGAAAAATAACCCCCCAAAAACCCCAATGATAAAAAAACTCCCAAACCAAACAAAAGCCACAACAAAACCAAAACCTCAAAACCAAACCAGCAACACCCACCACAGTTACTTCTGCCTTGTACATATATTTTTGTCGTGTTTAGTGGTTTGAAAATGTTTTGGTTTTTTTCCACATGCACTTTGTCACATCTGAGCATTTTGGGAGATTTTCATATAATCATCTTCCTCATGTGAAAAGCTTCCATGCCTGTCTGCCTTATTCATAGCCAGTATTTTTCTTCCTAGTCTGTCCTGTAGTCCAAAAATGAAATTTCTGCTACTTTTGACAGCTGCTGTATTCTTTTCCTGTATTTTCCTGTATTTTTTTTCTGTATTTTCTTCTCCCCATCAAGTTAATATCATCCCTTATGTTTCTAGGGTGAAAAAGCACAAACAATTGGTCAGATTGAATTCTGTTTCACCAAAGAACTGCAGCTGAGAGACTGCACGGCGCTGAAGGGTGAATCTGACGCAGTGCAGGCTGACTTGAAGCTTGGAACTGGGGAGCTGTCTGTCTGCAGTGATACTCTCCCAACCTATTATCCTTCTCAGGTCCAAAATCGCAAATGAAGCTGTAAGAGTTTGAAAACCAGCAAAAAAAACCAAACCCCTAAACATTTTACCTTGGAAAGCAGTCTTGACTTAGCAATATTACAAAGCCCTGTCCATATCACAGGCATGCCGTGGAGATTTCTGCTGGAAAATACGCTGCTTCTGGCATTAAAAGCGAATGGTCCACATTGTAATATCAGTGTTGAAGTGTTGAATTGGGGCTCTGATGATGATGGGATCAGAATCTGATTTACAGCTTTGCTTAGACTTTTTGGCTTGCTTATACTTTGAATCAATGTTCAAAAGAAACCTGCTGTTTCAGCCACTTTTGGCTTTTGCCAGTGAATCAGGGAAATTAAATCATTCTTTGTTTTGAAAGGATGCTTGTGTGTCTGAGATGACAATTTCTTGAGAAGAAAATATTGTAAATAAGAAGAATTTAGAGACCTGTCTGGAGGTCCATTCCCAGATGTAAATACCCACTGCTTTGCTTAAATTTGCTCTCCAGAAGTGCTGAACAGTCCTGATGCATTAAACCTTTCCTAACTCGGAGATCATGGCAGACCAAACTTGACAACTTTTGAATAACTTCTTAGTGAGTGAAATAAAGTTCACCAGGTTTTGGCACTTCTGCCTAAAGTGTCCCAGGAAGACTCTGTTCTTTGTTTGATTTTGCTACAGTAGCTCCACACAGTTTTGAAGAGCAGCCAATCTTAGAATTTACTTGCTATTATGGGAAGGTTTTAGGCCCTAGAAATATGTTGTTATTAATTTTAATTTGTATTCGAACATTTAGTATTACACCCAAGTATGAGTACCTGCACTTTTATTTAAAAATTTGATTGTCACATAATCACTTGGTCCTAAGAAGCAGCTTTTTATAGATGAAACAGTAGATACTATGGGATTTTCAGTGAAAAGTACGAATGTTAGGAATAGTGCATCCCTATCCTATAATAATTAATAACATGCCACAAAGCTGGATGTTTCCAAAGG
The DNA here is from genome assembly GCA_011057875.1 of Pterocles orientalis. Taxonomy (NCBI): domain Eukaryota; kingdom Metazoa; phylum Chordata; class Aves; order Pterocliformes; family Pteroclidae; genus Pterocles; species Pterocles orientalis. The sequence continues at coordinate 662,528 of WKFP01015071.1, forward strand.
GGACCAAATTTGGATGGCATCCTCTACACAGTGCTTTGTTGATGTAAGCGTCTCGTTGTCTTTCAAGGTTCAAGGAACCATCTGTTAGAAGAATATTACTGTGAAAACATGAAATGCAGTGTTAGCAGCAAATTTGTGATGTCTTTTGGGGTTTAGAAGCCATTCACACGCTCATTTTTTACTATCCCTGTTTCTCTACCATGTTTTATTTAAGGTTCTGTTAACTTGTCATTCCAGAATGCTGTCTGGTTTTTAGTTCTTTCTTTAGAAACTTGGGTGTTTATTTTCACAGCTAAGAAATAAGTATGATCTGCATTTTGTAGTATCTGTATTTCAGTAGAGCAAGGGCTTATCTTTCAAAATTTGTCTTCCTTCCCAAGAGGTGAAATATATAAATGTATACTGGTGTGTATATAAATATATAATGGTAATCGGATATAGTGTTTTTATAGTAGCCATGGCATGTTCAATTCATGTTGAAGATGACCAGAGACATGACCAGACGAATCACAATTCTTCATTCCCCCATTTCTGCTGTCTTCTTTCTAAGCAAGAAAAAGTAGGGAGACTGAATTAAAATGCTTAAAAAGACTAGAATGTACTTGGGTTTTTTTTGTGGAAGCTTTTTGGGATCACTAACATTTTTCCCCTTCTAATTACAGAAGTTATCTTAGCCTAAAGAAGACAAGCATGTGTTGGGAAAAATGTGTTTCGCTGCAAAGGAGCAGCCGAAGGCTCATGTACTTTTTTAAACTCTCTCCAACTCTTTCAAATAGTACTTAGATGGTGCGTAGGTTTTGGGTGGATTGTGCAGAGTGCAAACAACTTAGAATGAATATTAATTTACAATTCCCATGATAATATTTTTTTTCTGAAAGAAGCAAGACTCACCTTTTCTTCAAAATGTGCTTTTTTTTAGGGGTTTGGATTTTTTTTTTTTTTTTGGTCCTTTGGTGAAGTCCCTTGTTCTCATTTTCCTTTCAGAGTTCTCAGTGCATTGCCATCTGCTTGCTTGTTAAGCTAATGAGCAGTGATGAAAGTGGAAACAGAGGTTGGTAACTACCATCAGACCGTCTCATGAACATCTCAGTGCTTTTCAGTCACCGGTCAGGTGACAAACACAGTACTTAATTAAAACAAGAGACTTCTCAAAAATCTCACTGTCAGTATTGCCACCTTGAATGAGCAGGTGCAGTATAAAAAAAAACCTCCAAAAATCCACAGCAACATGCTGTACTGCCAAATGAGTGATTGTGGGGTTTGCCTGATTTTCTGCAGTTGTTTTGATTCCTTGGTCCTTTTCATAATCAGTAAAAAAGCTCAGACTTCGAAGCAATGGTAGCATTGGTTCTTGCACAGATATATGCTTAGTGGAAGCTCAAATGAATAGTGTCCTGTTTTGTTTTTTTTTTTTTAATTGTAGTAGAAATTATATTTTCTTTTATAAGGGTGAATAATGCTGAGAGAGAGAAAATATACAGAATGAGTTCTCTGCAGTTCAAGAGTAATGTGTTAAGTAAAGTCAACAACTCCAACTCTGTACTCTAGGAGGAAGGGACACAAGACACTGCCTGCCTTCAGAGTGTGTGGGTCAAAGGTAGAGCTGATTCCTGCCAAACAAAGAGTCAGAGGAAACAGACAAGAGTAAAACTTGGAGGAGAAACTAGCATAGTATATATAATATGAAATGAGAGAGAAGGAGGAAGGGAGTGAGACAGCAAAGCCAGGAGCATGCTTAACAACAACTTGCTACTGAGTGAAAAATGACTGATGAAGGGTAAGTCAAGGTTGGATAAAAATAACCTCCCATCCCCAAAAGTGCTGTTTGAAAGGACATACCTGAGGTACGGCATTTGCCTTAACAAAACCACACTCACATTCTTTTTATTTTGCCAACATTATTACACATTTAAGTATTTGAATTTGCTATGATAAATTTATTAGTAGCAGCAATAAAACACTATGTATGGTTACTGTTGCTTGGGTTTTGACAGTCCCACCTGCCTCCCTTCTAGGAAGATACAAACGTCTTTTAAAAGCTACTGACTGATCTTTATGCAGGGAAGTGCCAAGGCACTGTAAAGTTTTAAGTGATGCAGTTAAGGGATGCTTTAAGGGCTATGTCTGGATGTGGGCAGTGAGGAGAGCAGATGAATGAGTGGTAGCACCAGTTCAGACCAAAGATCATGTCCGGTCCTTTATGTTCTTTCTGGCCATGGCTCATGGCCAGTTACCAGCCTTGGCAGTTGCTTTCCATCAGAACATATATAATTTCAAGAGTTAAGTATAAGAGGTAAACAAAAGTATAATGGGATCCTTAAACACTGCATCAGTTCTGACAAGTGTCAGAACTCACTTCCTTAAGCAAAATAAAAGCTGTCAGCCTTGAAGATTCAGCAGAGCCTGGGGAAGATGGGGGCTATATTCTTTTCTGCATCATTAAATAAATCAACTAAATGCCAGCAGGGGTTTTGTTTGTGCATTCTCGGTGCTTTAAAACACTAGGCTACTCCACAAAGAGACTTAGCTTGTCTGTGCCTCTTATCTGTGTGTTCTCTTATGCAAAATGCATGAGCACCCCTTGGTGTGTGTATGTTATAGCATGGGCTGCCAGTTCCCTTTCCAAGGACAGCCCCTTTTCCTAAACCATGGGCAGGTTGGTTTTTTTTTTTTTTCTTCTCTTGCTCTCTTCGTAGCCTGCACTGAGCCTTTCTCAGCTGCACAGGAGCCCAGCTTCAGCTGGGTGGGAAGGAAATACAAAATTAGAAAAAGTGTCTTCTACTCAGTTTCTTTAGTTAGCCACCTGTGTGTCTGTCTCTCCCTGCCAGCAGCTAGCTGGTGTGCTGCTGCCCAGAGGAACAGGAGATGGGAGAAGCAGAGGGGACACTGGAGGTGGCACAGGCTTCTGTCGTGTCCCTTCTGTGTGCCCTTAGTGGCTGGCAAATGCTGGGCTGTTCTGTGCTGATGGCCCAGGCTACTGCCCATTGGAAGGAAAGAAGTGGTGGCAGGACTGTGGTGCCCGCGCAGGAGGTCAATACTCTGCAAGTCACATCCCATGGATGCAGACAGCATAGGTCTCGGCTGCAGCAAAGCAGCAGGTGCTGGCTTTTACACTGGGGAAGGGGATTTTCCCAGCGCTGGGTTCTTGAATTTGGGCACCTCCATTCTGGTGTGGTTGTTCTTCAGGCAGCAGTGTTCTGTTTGGATCTGTCTCTGAGCACCACGAAGCCAAGGCTGTAGGAGGGTAACGGTGCTGCTAACAGTATTATTGCTGCCTTGTGATGGTACTGATGTCCCAAGGGGAAATGTCAGGACTTTCCAAGTCACTTCCCAGGAATGGAGCAATCGATGGTGAGGAACGATGTATTTATTCTAAATTCAGACTGTCTTGCTGCTCAGGCAGCTTCCTTCACAAGTCTCGCTGCATGCCATCCCGTCCTGTGTGTGACTATTCCCTGCTCCACAAAGTTGCTGTGCATCACCCGGAGCTGATATAAATAATTCATTTTAGAAGGGCTTTCAATTTCTTGTGCTTTGGAGAAGAAGAGCTTTAGTATACAGGCTTAACTGAGACCTGATGTGGGAGATGGGCAAATTATTTTATGTTTGCGCCCTGTGGTCTTCATTATTCCTTACCACAAAGTACACCTGAGCATCACAGGTTGGGTGAGGATTAGATGGACCTCAAGAGCAGCCGAGCCCAACTGTGCCCAGAGACTGGTGGTACGAACCCTATATTCGTCATGAAAAGCACAGTGCTGACATTCAGACGTGGTGTTCGGTTTGAGACTGATGTTTCAGTATCTTTTATAAAAACCAATCTAAAATGGCAATATTTGATAAGAGAATTCTTAAGCAAGCTGAAGAATCCCATGCTGCTGTCTAAGGAATACTTTTCTGAGTACAGCCTCACCACAAAACAGGCTGTTCGCTGAAGATTTTTTTCTACAGCACATGGAATTGTTTGTGTTAGAGCCCAGCATTCTGCATGTAAATCAGAGAAGACGAGCCAAAACAAAATTAGCAAGAACTAAAAGCACAGCAGTTACCCTGTAATCATTACAATCTCTATAAACAAGTGTGATGCATCCCAGCAGGGACCTGCTTTGGCGAGAGCCTTCTCTCTTTCCAAAGTGTTCAGCTGAGGGTGGAGAAGCTGTGCATCCTTCCAGAGCTGTCACATTGCCTGAGTGCCATCATTTTAGCCCCTCAGCCTTCCACAGATCATAGAATCACAGAATGGTTTGGGTTGGAAGGGACCTTAAAGATCATCGAGTCCCACCCCCTGCCATGGGCAGGGAGACCCTCCACTAGCCCAGGTTGCTCAAAGCCTCATCCAGCCTGGCCTTGAACACCTCCAGGGATGGGGCATCCACAGCTTCCCTGTATCTCCCTTACCAGGATTTCATACGGTAGATTATGCTCGTGAAGGCTTTGCATGTCCAGATGACTTGTGCTGCCAGTTCCCAGTGCCAGCTGTTGTAGATGTGTTCAAAAGAATATGGCACAGGGACTGTCCCCCTCATAAACCCTGTTTTGCGGGTATTTGCCAAGTGCCTGAGGCATGCGTTTGTCCAGGATTTATTAGCCAGGAGTCTGGCTGACTGATGGGTGAAGCAGTAACCACTTTCTTGTCTCCTTGTCTCTCGGATGCTGGGGACTTACGATGCTGGTATTCCCTTCGTTATCCAGTGACCTGAGGAATGAATGGGCCATGCTCTTTGAGCTCGTAGAGTAACCAAACCGTTCGTGGAGGCATAGATATTGTAGCAAAGAAAAATCTCATGGACAAAATACACTCAAAATAGACACCTATTCCCCCCCCCTCCATTATTGTTTTGAGAGATTCTGGCTGCCAGGATCACTGGAGGCCTGGAGGAAGGTAGGTGTATTGTTGGCTAGCTTTTAATCCTTTATTTGTTATCCCTTTGGCACCTGTTTTTTTGGCACATCTGACTGATCAACAGGCTTGCAGTCACGCTCACACCTGACCGAGAACAACGTCTCAAAAAAAAGTCAATAAAAAGATGGGAAAAATGGATATTCATTAAATCAGCTGGCAGCCTGGGGCGTCCATTACTCAAACCGAAATAAGCCGTGGAGAGCCTGCTCTGTCTGGGCAGACGGGAGAACAGGGAAATGGGAGTATCCGATCTGGTTTTTCACTTTGCTCTGCCGCTATCCCCTTGCAAGTGAAACTCACCTTGAAATCTGATGACAATTTGAAGTCCCACACAAATAAGTAACCCTTCCGTGCACTTGCTGTCTGCAGAGGGGCATGCCATCCTCCCTAGCCCTGGACAAGTAATTAAAGTATAAATGCTTAAAAATACCGTGGCTTTTGGAGGCAATGAGAACATCTGGTCCTTACAGTGGAATGGAAACCCTGCTTTAAGCAGCTGAGCTCCTTGTGCTTACACGGTGGGAGCTGTGTGGCACTGCAGAGGGGTGATTGATGCAATAGTTGGACCTTGTCCTAAATCCGTCACCTTCCCCAGGTGGGGGCATGCCCGGCTGCTCTGGGGCAGCCTAAACCTTTTTGGGATAAACCAGATGGCATTCCTGTCAGGAGCCCAGACAGCAGTGGTTAGTGTACATACACATTGCTGGGTCATATGGCTGTGATGGGTTTGTCCTTGGCTGGGAGCCAACCCCACACAACCCTGTTCGCTCAGCCTCCCCTCCACCTGGGGACGGGGGAGAGAATTAAAGGGGTAAAGGGAAAAAAGGACTCATGGGCTGAGATAAGAACAGTTTAATAACTAAACTACAATAATATTGAAAGTAATACTAAATACAAATATACAAATGAGTGACACACAGTGACACTGCTCCCCACCCGATGGCCAAGGCTCAGCCTGTTCCCGGCTAACGATCCCGGAGCAGGGAGAGTCCCGAAACCTCACTCACGGAACGGAGAGAACAGTCCGAGCGTCCCAGACCCAGAGCTGACCGGGGTTGGGGGGGAAGGCCTTGGGAGGGCGACCACCTGGAGCGAGATGATCCAGAGCAAAAGAGATCTGGAGCCAAAAGGGCCGATCTTCCAGAGGGTTCTCACTTATATCCTGGGCATGCTGGGTATGTTGTGGGATAAATTATTGGCCACTCTGGGTCTCAATCCCGACCCTAAGATCAAATCCCAGGCTGGTCACTGGGGCTGTGCTCCCTCCCAGCTTCTCCTGCCCCTGCAGACACGCGCACAGCAGAGAAGCTGGAAAGTCCTTGACTGTCTTGGCAGCAGCTCTGCCCATCGGTGTGTGATCAGCTTCTCCTCAGCACAAACCCAAACACAGCCTCACACCAGCTGCTGTGGAGAGAGTGAACTCTGTCCCAGCCCAAACCAGGACGATGGCAGAGTCACACTCCTATCTCATGTGGATCGTAATGTGGCCGTAATAGAATACAGAGTAGAATAGCAACACTGGACTTCAGTAGGGCCAACTTTGTCCTTTTCAAGCAATTGCTAGGGGAAATCCCATGGGATAGGGTACTTGAAGGTAAAGGTGCCCAAGATAGTTGGTTAATGTTCAAAGAGTGCTTCTTCCAAGCTCAAGATCGGTGCATCCCAACAGGTAGGAAGTCGAGAAAGGGTGCCAGGAGACCTGCATGGTTA
>WKFP01015071.1:669160-713417 GCA_011057875.1 Pterocles orientalis
CCCCCCCCCCCCCCCCCCCCCCCGATGACCAAGGCTCAGCCTGTTCCCGGCTAACGATCCCGGAGCAGGGAGAGTCCCGAAACCGCACTCACGGAACGGAGAGAACAGTCCGAGCGTCCCAGACCCAGAGCTGACCGGGGTGGGGGGGAAGACCTTGGGAGAGCGACCACCTGGAGCGAGATGACCCAGAGCAAAAGAGATCCAGAACCAAAAGGGCCGATCTTCCGGAGGGTCCTCACCTATATCCTGGGCATGCTGGGTATGTTATGGGATAGATTATTGGCCACTCTGGGTCTCAGTCCCGAACCTAAGATCAAATTCTGGGCTGGTCCCTGGGGCTGTGCTCCCTCCCAGCTTCTCCTGTCCCTCCAGACACGGGCACAGCAGAGAAGCTGGAAAGTCCTTGACTGTCCTGGCAGCAGCTGTAACCATCAGTGTGTGATCAGCTTCTCCTCAGCACAAACCCAAACACAGCCTCTCACCAGCTGCTGTGGAGAGAGTGAACTCTGTCCCAGCCCAAACCAGTATGATGGCGCAGTCACACTCCTCCAGTTACCCAGGAGCGGTGTCTGCAGCTCCAGACAGCCTCGGGAGAAAACACACCAGCGGGTTTTGGAGCAGAGATGACAACCCAGGGCTTCTCCCCACTTTAAGCAGTTGCAGCCAGTTTTCTTCACGGCTTCACAAGGAGACACTTGGACAAGACCCTGTGCAGAACAGCCCCCAGTCTGGTGGTTTAGAAGCTCAATGGGGAAAAAGAAACCTTTGTCCCTGTTTTACCCTGCCAAGGGGACAGTACGAGGGACCTCCTCTAGTGTGGCTGGGGCCACTGCTTCACACAAGCACAGCACCGGCACTTTCAGCTCTGCGTTAGACACAATGGCCGTTGTCTTTTGCAAGAAACTTCATCCTCTTGGTATAAGTGCCATGGGCTCTTAGGAAGCTGCCCCAGGGACTGGTGGATGAAAGAACTCCCTGGCCAGACAGGAGTGCATTGGGTGCTGAACTCCTCCTCCTCACCCTGACAGACCACCCTCCGCAGCGCATCTCCACGTGTCTGGAGAATGAGGACCTCACAGGACTGGGTGCCAGGTGACCCAGAGTGTCCCAAGACCAGATTTGCTCATGTGCATGCCTGAACTCCCCCAAATCTCACAAGAAGCCCACAGGCTTTTTTTGCATCCATCTCTTAAAATTTGATAAGCAGTTTTTCTGTGTGTTTCACCTTCTCCAGCCAAATTCTGCTGGAAGCCACCAGTGGTCAGCGGTGGAAATTTTAATTACGGGCAGCTTGTTTTATAAGCTGCAGAGAGCCGGAAGGAGCCAATTTCGTAATCATGAAATATAAATAATGTATGAGTTAATACAGGTTCTGAAGTCCCTTCAGGCTTGCAAATCAGCCAGTTAATAGCTTTTCATTTTCAACATACTGAACACTGTAATAACCTGATGTCATTTTGAACACGGTGATTAAGCATTCAGTTTACAAGACAAATGGAGACTCATTACAGTCAATCAGAGAGGAATTACACGAGCCTAAATTGCAGGTATTTATCACAGTTTCTCAAAAGAATATGTTACCAGCTATTCTGAAAGCAAAAGCTGCTGCTTTTGTTATTCTGTAAAAGTAGCACCTTCCATATAAAGAGCTTCTAATGAGATCTTTTTCCAGTCCTAATGTTTTATGGTAATCCGACTGTACTGTGTCATCATAGGTCATTGTGAAATTAGTGAGTGTGACAAATATATCTTATACTGGCAATTTGTTAGCAATCTATTTTAAGTTTTTGCCTTTGCGATGACTAGAATGAGAGAAAGCTTTGCTTTAGATAATGCAGTAAGAACTGATTCAGCAGCCGGTAGCTTCCAGTACACTGGACGGGAAAAAAAGAAAAAGAAAAAGAAAAAGAAAAAAGAAAAAGAAAAAGAAAAAGAAAAAGAAAAAGAAAAAGAAAAAGAAAAAATAATTTGATGTGCTTGGTTTGTTACGTTTGCTTAACATGGAAAATGTTGAGAATTTTCCAGTAATTTAGAGCTCAGTGATGTAAGTAATACAAAGCACACTTAGTTAACTACACACAGATTCAATTTTTTATGATTGCAGTTTTTACTGATTCCAATTCCACCCATCTCTGTAAGTTTTGTACTATATTTATCTCTTTTACGAGATTGCCTATGTTGTAATAAGACTTCAAAAAGCCAGTTACCAGTATTGGGGTAATACTCGTACATCGTTAGCAGAGGAATTGGAATGAAATTTTTCCCATTTAGTGAAAGATTTCAGAGCCATATATTAAGTAGCATCACGATTTAGAAAAAGAAAGCCAGGTTGAGGCTGCTTTTCAGAAACCTGCTTAACATTGTTTTTTCCTGAAATTCTTTACACCACAGCAGCCCAATGCTGGTGGCTCTGGTTATAGCAGTAAGGGCTCCTGTTGCTCCGAGTTTTATTATCAGTTGAACAAATCACAGTCAGCCGCTGCTAATCAATAACCTTTGCATCAAGAATGACTTCCAGTAAAGCTCCTGTTTTAACTCCCTGTGTTCAGTAACAGCATGTTTCTCCTCTTCTAGGTTATTTGGCCCTGAGAGGTTGTGTTTTGTGCTCACTCTGTGAAGATCTAATTTACATCAGCGTTCCCTGAAACATCACCGTCAATGGCAGTTTCATGAAGAGATGTTGGTATTCCAAGGCAACTGGAATTTTTATTCAAGTAACAGAGCAGAAAGTTTTGTAGAGAAAAGCGTGTTCACTAAGTAGTTTTGCCTTAGGAAAGTAGTTACATTTCCATGGGAAGAAGGGAGCGGTTTTGTCTTAATTTTCTTCATTCCTCACAGAGAATTAGATATAAAGAGTCTGAGGTAGTGAGCATGTCTTGATGTACAACGTCAGACAGTTTATTAACAAGTTTTATTCTGGGCTTTATATATTTACTGGAATTAACTACCATGTGGCTGCTCTCAGCATTGTTTCAGGGTAGTTTAAAGTAAAGAAAATTCTACAGTCGGCGTCATGTAAGTGTGACAATAAGCAATTCCAGATTCTGCTAGTTGTGATTTTTTTTGGGAAACATTTTAGTTTTGAGAAACCTTTTCCAGTTTATCAGGTGAAAAGTGGGATTTGCTCAGAAGAGGAGACCATCAAACCAGCTGATGTGCCAACTATGTCCGAGCTGGACAAACAGCCCATTTGTTCCAGGACTCATCCAGAACCTTTCTGAATCTCAGTTGCTCACAGTGTAGTCATTGGTTACATTTACGTTTTTGTCCCAGAAGAACAATTTCCCAAGCCAACCATTTTCTGCAAGTCAGAATTATATTTCCCAGTGAGCCTTTTTGTCCTGGTTTCAGCTGGGACAGGGTTCACTTTCTTCACAGGAGCTAGTGAGAGGCTGTGTTTGGATTTGTGCTCAGAAGAAAGCTGATAACAGTGATGTTTACGTGGCTGCCAAGGTCTTTCAGCTTCTCTGGCTGTCTGCAAACAGGAGAAGCTGGGAGGGAGCACAGCTCCAGTGACCAGCCCAGGATTTGACCTGAGGTTCAGGATGGAGAATCAAACTGGCCAATGGTCTATTCCATAGCATGCACAGCATGGCCAGTATATAGGCGAAGACCCTCTGGAAGCTCATCCCTTTTTGTTCCAGATCCTTTTTGCTCCAGGTTGGCTCTCTCGGGTTAGTCCCTCTTGCTGGGTCGTCTCCCTCCCTCACTCAGCTCTGGGTCTGGGATGCTCAGGCTCTTATCTCCACTCCGTGAGTGCGGTTTTGGGACTCTCCCTGCTCGGGGATCGTTAGCCGGGAACAGGCTGAGCCTTTGTCATCGGGTGGGAGGGCAGTGTCACTGTGTGTCACTCATTTGTATATTTGTATTTAGTATTATTTTCAATATCATTGTAGTTTAGTTATTAAATTGTTCTTATCTCAACCCACGAGTCCTTTTTTCCCTTTACCCCTTTAATTCTCTCCCCCATCCCCAGAGTGGGGAGGGTGAGTGAACAGAGCTGTGTGGGGTTGGCTCCCAGCCTAGGGCAAACCCATCACCTTTTTCTAGACTTCAGCAACCACCCCAAAGCATTCCTAGTGCAGCCAAAATATTTGCAGTTCCAGGAGTATTGCAGTGTGGGGCTGTGCTTTATTCTGCGAAGCATCAGCACTTCAGACAATTCAATTCTGAAATTCTGGGACTACTTGTACATCTAATCTGAACTCCTGCCCCACTTACATTAGCCACCTTATTCTGGTTTGTACACAAGAGGGGAAGAAACCAACGGACCAAGTGACTTACACAGAGGGGTGAGAGCAGCCATGAGCAGAACCTCATTTAGAGCTTCATGTATTAGGTAAAATCAGATTTGCAGCACTAGTTGCTCTGTTTTGTTGCATTGTATTGTAAGGGATTTGGCAGAAGGTTGGTTTATGTGACAGAGAGCTGTGTTAGAAATAATAATGTTTTTTTCCTACAGGTGCTGGTTAACGGATAAAATGACTACAGGAGAAGCAGGGTCTGAAAATAAAGTGCCTGAAAATAAAGTTCGAACTGTTCTCATTGAGAACGTGAAGGATGCATTTTGAAACAGTTCTTAGAAGACTTTCATTTCGCCCCAGACAATGTGCATCGCCCGTGTGAGGATGAATTTTTGCTGTCCTTGAAAAAAATGGTAAACTTGAGCTGGTAGAAAGCTGTGCTATCAGACTTCCCACAGAGCGTGTTTCCATAAAGTACCCACCAACTGCAAACACTGGCCCCTCAGAAAATTTTCCTAAACTTCATGAAGGGTGCTTCCCTATGGGAGACACTGCTGCAAGTTTCTCTTCTGCTTGATTTGGGTTATTCAGGAGTGAAAACTTTCCTTCTTAGGAAGCAGAATAAGCTCTTGTGTCAGGCTCTCCAAGAACGTGAGGTCCTACCTAGAGGCTGCAAAGCCTGATGCACGTGTGGGCTGTTTTCCCTAGGGCTTTGCAAGCGATGGGAGGTTTTATTTGAAATAAATGCCGCACCTTGGGAGCTGCTCCTGTGAGGTAGGAGAGTGCTTTGCAACTGGGAGGGATGGGTCAGAAAGTGCTGGTCTTGCTGGTGGGTATTTTACAATCATAGAATCACAGAATCATTCAGGTTGGAAAAGACCTCAAGGATCATCAAGTCCAACCGTCAACCCAACACCACCCAACGCACTAACCCATGTCCCTAAGCACCACATCTACACGTTTCTTGAACCCCTCCAGGGATGGTGACTACTTCTATGGAGTAATCAAACCAGCAAGGAAAAGATAAACTACAGTGATCTGAAAAAAGGAACAACTACTCCTGCATGAGAAGAATGTAAAATTGAGGATGCACAGGACTACAGTAGTAATGAATTAATAAAAATGACAGAATGAGGTTGAAAACAGCAGATTTCCAGGGATTAATCCAGTTGATTAGGTCCCAAGATAAAGAAGTAAATGGACTGAAGAACTTTTTAATAGCTATTTGCTTATTTTGTGAACTAAGCATGAGCTCGACGAATAGGCTGGGCCAAACCTAGAGTAGTTCCTTGACTCCACTGGTGATGGATGGTGGAGTTCATATGGTTTGATCAGGAACAGATTTCTCTGGCTGGAACCAAGCAGAGCAGGAGCCAAAGGAGGAAAATTATGTCTGTTAAAACTGTTTGGAGGGCACTGTCTGGCAGGTCTAGTAATTAAATCTACAGCTAAGCCAGGGCAGCTGTTTGCCTGGGTGTTTTGGGGGGTTTTATTGGTTTTTTTTCCCTGCTACATGACTTATAGCTATTAGGTCATGTTACATTGCAAGACAAGACAGCCACAGAAATGGTTTAATTGCTTTATGCAAGGAACTTGTAGTCAACCATGTCGGAGGAGTGTCTCAAGGCAAACTGCAGCAAAATTGTAAAAATGTTTTGCAAATGATTTAGGATGTCATAAACAACGTTTGGCTGGTTCTAGTGATACTAAGATATCCTAATTATTCAGGTAAGCCTTTGCCTCTCCAGTGGTAACAGGCAGGTGATTAAGACGCTGAAAATAATACTATGGCTCATATGCCTTCTTCTCGTATGCTACTCAATGAGAATAATTTTTTTTTCTTTCAGTAGGCTATTGTGAGGCTTTATGATTGCTTATAATGAAGTTGGTGATATTAGAGAGGAAATTGTACCAGTAATTACTCAAGTCAGAATATCCTGACATGAGAAAATAACATTTTCCAAACCCTAATTAACTGAGCTGAATGAAGATTCAGAGATAACTACAGCACTTGTTTGGTGACCTATAGAAATACTAGGTGTATAATTATTTCTAAAACATTTAAGCCAGGGTTTACTTTAGTCATTTAAGCAGTAAAAGCACATTTAGGAATACTTTCAGTCTAGCAAATCCTGAGATAAAACTACTTTTTTTACAAAGAATTTAAAAGCTGAAAGTATGCAAATTCACTATTAAAGTGGCTGCAGCAAATATAATTTTTTCCACATCAGACAATACACAGGTCAGCCATCATGATGGTGTTAAAATATGAGGATAAATTAGAGATACTTAATAAGCACATGTGTAGCAACATTATCGAAAAAAGTACCTAAGAACAAGCATCTGAATATTAAGCATTGCAGAGCTGTTGTGGAAACCATTGCAAAAGAACATTTCCACATAATTAACTGTTGGTCAAGTGTCAAAATATTAAAGGAAGAAATGGGAGAAGAGGCAGAAAGGCAGGAATACCTAGCACAAAGTAGGTTCCAGAATTCTTATGGTTGTGGGTAATATTGAACTCCTTTTAATTCTCATTCATTGCCCACTTTCCGTCCACCCATATCCCAAACAACCATTCCCAGTCAAAAAAAAACCAAAAAAAACCCAAACATTGAGTGGAATACTTTCTAAGGAGCTCTGGGGAAATAAAACAAAATAAATTTCTGAAAAAATGGTTGTGCTCTTATTCGGAAAAAGGGCTGGATTTCACCCTCCATTGTGTCTATGCAATTACAGCAGAACAGAATATGGCCAGTGATTTTATAATTGGCTTTATGCCATCTGCAAAGTAATTCTGGTCCCTCTGATATTGTCTTCTCTTCTTCTTCATGTGTCGATGTGGTGCTTGGGGACATGGGTTAGTGGGTTGGGTGGTGTTGGGTTGACGGTTGGACTTGATGATCCTTGAGGTCTTTTCCAACCTTAATGATTCTGTGATTCTATAGGTTTATGGGCTAGAAATGATACATGTAGCAGATATGAGATGGTAGCATGAATTTTCTGTCAATGTAATTCCAGATGTGGTTTCGCAGAAGTGCATGAACTGCTAAAACATTTGGAGGTTATTTGTTTGACCGATTGTGTTCAGCTGCAAAGCTACAGTTTTTTGTTCACTACACCAGACAGGTTTACTAAAGAACTTGGACTTCTCTTTCTCCACTCTTAAATGTGAGAAGTGAAATTGGCTCAGATGGTCCATACAGGTGATGCCTGAGGCCACTTGTACTCATCACAAGGCCACCATATCCACTTGGTAAAAGTATAAGTCTTGAAGCATCTCAGCAAGGACACAGGGCTTCCTACTTTTTCAGTGGCTGGCACAGAATATCAGCTACGGCAGGAAAGAAGTAGAACATGAGTTTCTCATTGTGTTAGTAGCACTTTTTTTTTTTTCAAGTGAAAATTTAATTATCAAGAAAGGTCTTTAAGACAATAAGAGCCTGTACGTAAATGGATTTCTAGAAGTAATGATTCATACATCGGAACAGTCCCTCCAGCACATACATGAGTCTCTGTTCCTATTTTTAAAACTTCTAGAATGTACAAAGACTTTTTAACAAGTCTGGGTTTTTTTTCTGTAAATATTTATACTAATATATTGCAGAATTTGAGGAAATCTATGCAAGGCATAGACTTGCTTACATAGAACAAAAATTATAACTAGTTTTCTGATTGCAGTGATGTTAGGGTCTGTATGAAGTCAAGCAAGTCATTAAAACTAACTGCATTTTCCTTGCTGTGTTTCTGTCTGACACAGAAAAGGGTAAATCATCTGATAAAGGAACTTCTGACCTACAGTTTCAAGTTCCTGTTTGTAGAGTCCTCAGGCGAGTCATTAAATTTAAGATCTTTTGCGGATCTCTAAGCATCATTTTCCTTTGCTGTATCTTAATGTTAGTAGGAAGGTCTAGGAAAGACTGTGCATGTGTAAAAACAGCCCAAAGCCTAAGAACATTGGCACTGATTTCAGCTTGGACAAAGATGACTTACGTAAGGATGTCACTTGATTGGTGTTAAACAGTGGATTTAAGAGTCCTTCTTTCCTTGACAGAAATTCCTGTGCTGGGAATAAGCACTGTAGATACAGTAAGAGGTACATCTGGAGACTCATTATTTTGTAATTATTTTGTTATAAGTGAACATGACTTTTTCTGTCTTCCTGGGGTTTGGTTTTTTTTTTTTTAATCGTACAAGGGATGTCATTCTGCAAAGCAAATAATGTAGAATCCAGTTCCCCTTCACTGAACTTGATAATTGCCTCCAGAAAACTTAAAAATCTTTGATAGTTGGAAGGATGGAAAGAGACTCAATGCATATTGAAAAACTTCACAGCAACAGACTCTGGGGCCTTGGGATTGCGCACTTGTCACAGGAGGTGTCAGACAGCCCCTGCGTGGGAAGTGTGAAGGTGAGAGCAGGTTCACGTGATGTCCTTTAAGATACCAGTTCAACGTGCACAGCTTGAAAAGGTGGAAAGTAGGAGCTCACTGGTCAAAGGCTGTATGCAAAAGGCGTGGGTGCAGCCTGCTGCTGGAGAAGGCCAAGGGGATGGATATTCCCTGCCGAGAAGAGCTCGTTGAACATGGAATTCCTGTGTGTGATGGGTTTGTCCTTGGCTGGGAGCCAACCCCACACAACCAGTTCACTCACCCTCCACCCTCCTGGGGATGGGAGAGAGAATTAAAGGGGTAAAGGGAAAAAAACAGACTTGTGGGCTGAGATAAGAACAGTTTAATAACTAAACTACAATAATATTGAAAGTAATACTATATACAAATATACAAATGAGTGACACACAGTGACACTGCCCTCCCACCCAATGACCAAGGCTCAGGCTGTTCCCGGCTAACGATCCCAGAGCAGGGAGAGTCCCGAAACCTCACTCACGGAATGGAGAGAACAGTCCGAGCGTCCCAGACCCAGAGCTGACCGGGGTGGGGGGGAAGGCCCTGGGAGAGTGACCACCTGGAGTGAGATGATCCAGAGAAGAAGCAATCCGGAACAAAAAGGCACAAGCTTCCGGAGGGTCCTCACCTATATCCTGGGCATGACGTGTATGTTGTAGAACAGACCATTGGCCACTCTGCGTCTCAATCCCGACCCTAAGATCAAATCCTGGGCTAGTAACTGGGGCTGTGCTTCCTCCCAGCTGTTTGCAGACAACCAGAGAAGCTGAAAGACCTTGGCAGCCGTGTAAACATAACTTTTTATCAGCTTTCTTCTGAGCACAAATCCAAACACAGCCTCTTGCTAGCTACTGTAAAGGTAACTGTGTCCCAGCTGACCCCAGGGCACTGGGATAAGGTGCACAGTACTTTTGTCAGCATTATAAAGTCCCTGAAGTCCTTACCAATGGCATTTGTATGGATGGTCCAGGTTAGCTGAACGGCTGAATATTTAGGGTTAATTCCCAACTTCAGCCTCAAAAAATCAGCTGAAGACAATCATTCTGTGTAGGAGTTAATTAAACCCTGAAGACCCAGATAGGGTAAGGAAGCTGGAGTGGGGAAATAGTAGACCTTTGAGAGCATGAACATGAGTGTGGACATCTTAAATGGCGTTGGGGAATGAGGGAGGAGTTATCCCTTGCATTTTTTTTTTTTTTTTTTTTGCTGCTTATTGAGGATAGATGGAAACACTGTCAGGGACGTTTATCACACTGTTCCAGATTTGAATTGACTGAGAGCCTGTGCAATCCAGCTAAACATGGACCTTCTGTTTTTATTCCTTCTGCTATGACCTTGGTTTTATACAAGCTTGCTAAAGTTTGAAAAGCAAATGGCAGGTCTAGTGGGTAACAGCAGCTCGGAGCCTGCCACGTACCCTGTGTGTCTGTTTGAATGGCTCTGAGGAGGCCAAGGGAGTTTTGTTTTGAAGTCTAGAAGCATGACTGCTCTTGCAGAATTCTGCTCTTTGCAAGGAAAATAGTACCTGTTTACATAAACCTTGGATTTGCCTCTGGTTGCCATCACCCTGCATTCTCTATTTGAGTACCGCTATGGAAGTGCGACAATTCTGGTCTAGTTTTGGTTTCTTTTTGTTAAGCCTTTGGCCAGCTGATGGTCAGGTTCATTTGGTCACCTGTGCATAAGGCATCTAAATTTTCTTGGAAGCAGCCTTTAAAGTTAATTTATGATCATAATTCCTGCTATTCTTACAGAACAACTGTGTTTCTTTTCTAATACCAGTAAGCTTTTATCAACCAGTACTCATACAGCAACTTTGGCAGGTTTTGCTTTTCATGACTTGCTTCACAAATTGTGCTTTGCAATCTTTTTTGAGAAATACAAAAGCAAGCTAGGGGCATACAATGATTCTTGAAGCAGAATGTGGAAACTGTAATTTCTAAGGGGACAGCAAACTCTCATAAAATTCTACTGCAGGCTTAATTTTTTTTTTTTACAGTCAAGAAAAACAGATGAGTATTGGAACAAATTTACTCATCTATACTTGTCCAGAGCTTTTCAAACTCTATAGATAGCAAGACAGCAAATAGATGTTAAAAGAAAACCCAGGAAATCAGTAAGTCAGAAAATCAGATTGTTTTCCTGGCTGGGATTTATTCTGTTATACCCTCTTCCTCTCTGTAATTATTGTTAGCAACAATACACCACTCTGTCACTACTACTATAATTTAACACTTATGTGAATCAAAACAGCAGTGAGCTAGCACGCATCTGACTGACACCCTCACAGGCCAGATTTGAGATAACGTGGGTGCCTGCACTCTGTATTTCTTCCCTACAAATGCTCTCTGCTCTTGCTCATAGGGAGGATGCGTGTCTGACCCATGACGAGAGGGACAATGAGAGGTCCAGTGCTGCAGATGCAGCAGGGAAGCAACTGCTCCAACCTTCTCGGGAACCTTTGTTCCTGGAAAACTCCAGCCTAGAAAGTATTCCCAGGACTAATACCATGAGTACTTTCCTTTCCCTCTGGAGCCCAGCAGCAGGTGGCCCTCATCTAGGTGTCCCTCACCCAGGTGACCCTCACTACACTAATGAGAAGCTATAAACGAGTGGGTATGCAGGAAGCTTCTCTGGCTGTGGTCTTTTCTGTGGCTTGTACTGCTTTTGTCTGTGGAGGTAGTACCCTGGGGCAGCAACGTCGCCTGGTGGTGGATATTAAGGGGGACCATCAGTGTGAGCTGCTGTACTGCTGCACCTTGACCTTTGAAGGTAGGAAAGTGGCTTTGAGCAGTCCCATTTCTTTACCACTTTTCAGGTGGGGCAGAAGGGCACCTAGAGGTAGGAAGGTATGTGCTGCCAGCCTGGCTTATTCATCTTGAAAAAGTAGTAAATGGTGTGAAAAATGTATAATGTGTGTGAGCAGGCTTGTTGCTTCTGTCCAGGTCACCCTGCTGCTGCGCCGTGGGCAGGGAGCCTGGCTTGGGCTAGCTGGCTCTATCCCAGCCTTCTGGGTGCCTGTCCTGCTGGCTCTGGTTTGGGCATGTCAGTGGTTTTGGTGGTATTGTGATGGGAAGGGTTTGCTTGACCTGGAATGTCCATTTTGGAAAGAGCTGTTACGTTTCCCCCCCTGCTTTGACCTTCACAAATAGCAACTGCAGTGATGAGAGGGAATTCTTCCTGAAATCGCACAGCTGATAGATGAAGGGTGGTTACAATCTAAAAAGCTTTCAATCGTCATGCATAGTATACTTCATTTCTTGAGCTCAGGTACTTAAGGCTGTACCTTAGTCGTTTCATTCTCTTGTCTGTAAAAATAAGTAGCTACTGTATTAATTTGGAAAAAGTAATTGAAATACAGCATGTGACATGATTAACAAAAAAATCCTTCGATCTATAAAAGCTGTTACTTGTGTTCCATGTGTTTAAAGTCTGAAACACTAAAGAAATTTGAAAAAAAAAAAAAAAGAAGCTGTTCTTAAGGGGTTTTTTTTGGTTTTTTGTTCTTCCCCACCCTGATCTGGATACATAACACCTGCAATGTTTAGTAACTCTCTTGCTTTCTCACCTTCAAGCTAAGGTTATCTTTAAAAAGACAAGTGACTAACGGGTTGAAGGGGAAGAAATCGTACTGCATATTCATTTTTGGGTTAGAAATTCTTGATTTCCTGTTTACTTTATGTGTATGCTTTCTGCAGTCATTCATTATGAAGGTGGTGAGGCGGTGGTGAGGCAGTGGCCCAGGTTGCCCAGAGAAGCTGTGGATGCCCCATCTCTGGAGGGGTTCAAGGCCAGGCTGGATGAGGCTTTGGGCAACCTGGGCTAGTGGAGGGTGTCCCTGCCCATGGCAGGGGGTTGGCTCTGGATGATCTTGAAGGTCCTTTCCAACCCAAACTGTGATTCTAAAGTCATGTGTAATTTCAGAGCTATTTTTTCCCTTTGAAACTAAGGCCACTTGATGTTGCAAAGCCTCTGTAATAGAGGATCAGTGCTGTTTAATTTGAATTGATTTATTAGTTTCCTGACTGTAGATTGCATCCCTCAAAGAGGAATTTGTGAAGCTGAAGTGTGTCACTGTTACTTCAGCTGGTGCTGCCTTTGCTCCTGTTCTGAGGGGGTGAGATTGTGATTTACTGAGTGAAAACCAACCAGCATGCCCAAGCCTCCAAAGCAAATCGAGAACAGAACCCCCTGATGTCCTGGTCCTTCCGTCTGCTCGAGGGAGGAGCATTCTCAACTCTGCCAAAGCCAGAAGGGCTCTGTGTGACTCTTTTGAATGGGTAATTTTTTGTCTCTCCACTGTTCCTGCAATTATTGCAGTTGCTGAAAGTCTTAGGTGTCTGTTAAAGGCTGGATGAGTTTCTTTTGTCTGAGAAGAAATACTAAAAGGAGAGAGATCAGTCAGTGAATATAAAATGCTCTATTTAAATGTCATTTAGGAAGTCTTTTTTTTTTCTTGACACTTTGCTGCTTTCCCTAATGTTGATTGAAAAAGGGATCTTTCACGAATGCTATAACCTGCAGTTGTTATCTTTCCTCGATGCATTTAAGCAGAGTGGGTTTTTATCAAGATCCCGATGACAGCGTGCCCAAAAGTGAACTGGTACCTCTGTCCTCAGTCACCGCAAGTGGCTGTGTCACAGTTGTTGGGTGAATTGCTGTGGTGATTTCTGTGACTCAGTGTGTAATCTTCTGTCACACTAGTGTTACCCTTGTCGATTTATGCTTGAGAAGTACTGCCTGTACATCCTTTGCTATCACAATGTTTCCTAGGCTATTTCCTTCATTTTCTTTCTCTAATGTAAGTTTTTCATTGTCAATCTAATTTTTTTTTTGAATTTTGGAAGTTTATAGGGCAAATTTTGCTCCTGAGCATTCTGTCACCAGAGTCAAGTTGTTCTGCATCTGAAATAATGATAGCTTCATCGTGTAATTAGGTTGACAATTAGCTTGCAGTTCTAAACGTAACTACTGACAGAAACAGTGACCTGTGCAAGAGTAGTCTGGTCCATCCGTGAAGGTTAACAAAGACCTAAATGTATTTCTTGGCTTCAATTCCTTGTGTATATACTGGAGCAGGATAGATGCTCTCACCCTGTTCCAGTGCAGCCACATCCATGCCGGTGAGATACAGAGTTGTTGCCTTATCTTATTGGTGTTTGCCCCAAATTCGTCTTTGCTTCCTTTCTGCACGGTCCGATTGAGGTAGTCAAAGCTGTTCCTGCCCCTTTCAGTCGGGAAGAGTTTGAGGAGGTGGAGGCTTGCTTCTGGGAGGTGGCAGGGTGCAGCTCCCATCGCTCTCCTTTGTGCCCCACGGGCCTTGCAATGTGCCCCGCTGCTGCGGCATTGAGGGGACAAACCTGAGGCTGCTCTTGGGGAGGGAAGGAGGGTATTCTGGGGTGGTGGCATCTCTGGACGCAGTGGGCGTTGGAACTGGGCAGAGATGGGAGTGTGTCCTTGGCGTCTCTGCCCTACTGGAGTGTGAGCCGCTTCTTGGAAAGTTATGCGAGGAATTTTGGGGAAAACACAGCTTTTTCTGTGCTTGTGACCTGAAAACATGAAGTTACAAAATTTCCTGTAGCCTGTGCAGCTGGAAAGCTTTCGCTACAGTTAATTTTTATTGAACCTGTTCAACTGGTGTTTTTGGGTATAATGGGGAATATCTCAGAAGCTTGCACGGGGGACTGCTGCGTATGAAATGACTTGTCTGAATGCTTCTGACGGTCAGCATCATGGCCACGAGGGTCCCTTAATTTCTTCTTAGGTGCAGAAGGTGGCAGGTAAGGCTAGCCCATGTTTTGCAGCTCAGCTCTGCAAGTGGTTAACGTCTCACATGCAAGGGGGCTAACGAGCTTTGGATGTTGGGTAAGCTGGCAGCACATCAGCTCAGGTTTTGCAGCTGTGCGGGCCCACCAGGGCAAGCATGATGCAGGTATCCAAGTGGCTTTCAGATGAAACCAGTCACTACCTGGTCTGCCCCAGGTTGTCTGTTTTCCAAGGTAGTTCTTCCAGTATGTAACTACTCAGTAATATTACAGATTAATGTAGGATGTGTCAAGTACCTGCAGCCTTAATGGAGATAATTAAAAAAGATTAATGTGAGAAGTGTTCCTTTTCCTAAAGCTCCTAGCAGCCTTCATCCCTGTTCTTACAGGTTGATAATACCAGTCTGTTGCACCTTTTAAACTGAAGGAGCCTGATTATCATTGAGGCTCTCTAAGCACTGATACTAATATTCAGTCTTGACCTTCTCATTAAATACAGATGGGGAAGCCAGAGCATTGCAAAGATGGAGAATTAAGCTGACCTTCTCTCTGGTGAAGAGAGGGGGTTTGGGAGTGCACAGCAGACAGGATTTTAATTTGAAAACGTTAATTTAGGAGCTTTGCAGGGGACAGATGCATGCTACTTTGATACTGAATGCCTTATTTTATCTCAGGGATGACCAGGTATGTACTTAACAACTAAATAATAAATTGTTTCATCAGCACTAGGCACACCCCTTACGTTAGAGTAAGCCATGTTTCCCCTGTGCCTTGCACGCTCAACGGTGCGCAGGTGGTGTTTTGTGCTTCTCTCCACATTCTGCACAAGTGCTGAACATCCAAGTGCTGAACTTGAAGCAGTTAATGCTGAGGCACTGAACAAAGCTGCTGCTGAAGAAATGTAGTCATCTTGTTTTAGTAATGAGCTTAAAGCATTTCAACATCTGCTCTTGGGGAGGAAAAAGTAGTATGGGGGATTTTGTTTGTTTGCCTGCTTTCAATCAGGAAGAGTAGCTTTTGATGTCCTTGATTTAAAACCAGAAAAGCAGAGGCAAGTTGAGACTTCCCTCCGTCAAAGGGTGATGCGTGGTTCCTGTGCAGTTTAAAACCTGCCCTACTTTTACTAGTTCTAGCATTTGACGTTTAGCCATCCACTGTAGATTTCATCCATCTGATACAGGCTTGACCGCACAGATTATGGGAAACTAGCCATGCACAGCACATTTCTTCCATGGTTGGGATGGGGTAGTGACAGATTGAGGCTAATATGGGACTACAGTCTTGCTTCCTATCTCCCTGCTGGAAGGCTGTATTTTATGGCAAACTGTTGATGGATCCCCATGCGATAGATAGTGGGCTGTGTGAAGCTAGCATGATTGCTGGGATGTGCTCACACATCTCCCGTTGCTGTTGAGATTCTGCCTGTCTGTCTGCGTGTTCCTTTCTGCCACGGTGCGCTGACAGCAGTGTTGCCTCCATCACAGGGACTCACCAATGCTTTGGCTGAAGGGTCTCCATCAGCAGGTCTTCTATGTTGTTTTCATTAGTTTATGCCACCAGTTTGCTGTCAACTGATGTATTTTGAAGTGTTCTTGCTTTTTCTGTGTTCCTTCCAAAGCTGTGCCTGTATGTCAGAGGTGACAATACATGCGTGTATCCTATAGGTACAAATATCCTACAGAATAAGGAGGCTAAAAGTTGGCTGCTTGCTTGAAATCTGTATGTATGTGCTGCAGGCAGAGCTGTTCTGCTCCAGGAGCACATGGACCTATGTTAGCAACCAAAGAAAGTTGTTTTGTGGTATGTGTGTTTTGTTTTTTTTTTTTTTTTTTTCCCATGCCTCAGGAGACTGAAGTAATCTGCAAGAAATGTGGCTAATGCTCTGCTCCCATGTTCTTTTCTTTTAGGCAACCTTTGGGGAAAATTCACACCTTTTATTGTGCTGTCTGATTGGTGATAAAGGGATGATCGGTGGTTGGGCCTCTTGTAGTTATTGCTTTCCAGGAGCCCTTTGGCAACAAAAATGCTGTCAGATAGGTGATGCACTCAAAGGGCTGGATGTTCTCTAGCGCATCATCTGAAAGGGACAGGGGGGTGTTACTTCTTTGTCCCTAGGATTTTATTTTGTTTCCCCTCTCTTCTACAATGACACTTCAGAGACCTAATCTTTTCTCAGTGCTGGCACTTGGGGTAACCCATCCTTCAAGAAAATATTTCCTGTGGCTATTGTGTGAAATAGGAATATGAAATGGAAGTTTCACTGGTGTGGTGCCGCAGCTGAACAGACAGGCGAGTGCCAGCCTTGACCTGAAGAGCTATGTACAGGAAAGGAGGCTCCACTGGGGTCAAGGCTTGGTCGAAATTTAAAAAAAGGGGGGGAAAAAAAAAGTCAGGCAGATGATGCCGGTGTGGCAGTGTGGTCAGCCTGAAAAGAGGAGATGTTTACACTGTGGCAATCAGAAAAGGGCATTTAAATGCAGAGGGGGACCTTGGGAATGCCCTTGAAGCTGGCTTCTGCGCCAGTAGTACATGTTCTGGCCATGTTCTAGGTACAGAGAGCATGGCAGAAAAGGTTATCTAGCTCAAGCTCTGAGGGAAGGTGTGTGTGCGGAGTAATGTGTGAGTTTTGGCAAGAGGTGATTACGTCAAACCCAACACTGAAGTCGTGAACCTGGAAGTTGGGTGAGCTACTGACAGAAAAGATTTTTCTGCACCTCTTCCCTTCTGTGCGTTAAATGGGAACCAGTGCTTTCCTTTCTCACAAAGGAGTGGAGGTGTAAGTTATTGGTGTAAAGCATCTTAGTGCAACTTACAGACAATGCTCTTAAGAAATTTCATTCTTTACTTATGTGTCTCCTGCCAGCGTAGGAGTTGCCATAACCCAGCAGTACATGGATGTGTCTAATCCCCCACTCTGCATCTGGCAGCAGCTGCTAGCTAGTACTCGGGAGACAGGTAAAAACAGATTAAAAATCTCTGTGTAAGTGGTCCAGTGCTTTGTTACAAAGGAGCTAAAAATGCTTTTATACTCTTGAACTAATCTTCTTGTAATCCCTGGTCTAGCGTATCTGCAAATATTAATTCTGCTAAATTTTGAGTGTGAATAATTAATCTTTCCTTAGGAAAAAAAAATCGTAACTACTTGTTCTGACCAGATTTTTTTGTGTGTCCTTGGACACCAATTGCTTTGAACTTTTGTCTGCTCCCTGGTGTGTTTTCTGCTATGTTCCACATGTGCTATCCCTCCTTTCCCTGCTATTTCTTTGTACCACCCCTCGTGGTATTTTTTGGAAGTGGGCTATTCCCAGTTTTGTGATGTTCAGTCCCTTCACTGATCCAATACCTCCGTAAATGGATGATAGAGAGATTGGGGGAGGGAAGCATGGATTTTTCTGCTACTCTATTTTTACAAAAGTAAAGCGAGCGTGGTTTATGCTTTGAATTTATTGTGCTTGATCTTGGCTCTGCTCTCACAGCTGTTGGCATTACAAGGCTGTTTGGGAGTGATTGTGTGCCAAGTTAAAGGTTTGCCTCTGCCACCTGTTGCTGGGGGAGAACCAGGGGCAGAGTGTGAGAGCCAGGGAGTGTGTAGCAGCCAGATCCTGCAGCTTCTGACTGCAGGTACCTGTCTGTTATGTTGATTGACATCACTCCCACTACACTTTTGTTGTGAGCAGTGAGTAAAGCCAGTAATCTCGATAGTTAATTGCTCAATCTGTAAAGCAGATGAAGCTGCATAATTGGTGTTACAAGTTGTTAGTTTAGTGTTGGCACAGATGTCAAGAAGTGTGTTTGTATTCTACCACAGAAGTAGAAGACAAGGTTTTTGCAGCAGTAGCTGAATTCACAGCTTTGTTTGTGGCTCTGGTGGAAGCCTGATTTTCTTTTTCTTCTATTTTTTTTTTAATTATGATCAGTGAGTTTGATACTATCTCCTAAGCAGGCTTGGCATTTAGACTTTCAGGGCAGCTTATTCACATAAAATCGAGTTTGAGGGAGCTGAGGCAGGACCAGAGGAGGAACACAGCTCAAATGTTCCTTTGTAAGCTGGTAGAAGAATGTGTGTTGTTCACTCAAACTTGCTCTGAATTTGTACAATACCAATACTGCTGCTATGGAAATAAACCATGGCTTTTTGAGCATGGAAGAGAAGAAAAATGCGCCTGTCATGTTGACAATTTGTTCTGAAATGGTCCGTGGAAGAGCAGTGACTTATTTAGCAGTAACGCCTTTCAGAACACGATAATAAAATTGCCTGAACAAGGTGATGTGCTTGTTTTAACCTCAGTTTGAGGAGAATCCACGTCAACATCTGCATTAATCGTGGTCTCTGCAGCTGGGTATCAGGTGCAATGTGTCGTGCCTCTTAAAGAAGGGTATAATAGTCTGAGAGAGCTAAAGGAGGAGAGAAAGCCTTTGCTAAAGGCTTCATAGTGAAGAAATAATAAAGCAAGCTATAAGAAGTCTTTGTAAGACTGGAATAACATCGGGCTTGGCCGACTCCAGCTATCCTTCACCCAGCTGCACTCCCCATCAAGGTACCAACCCTTTGAACTAGGGGAAAAAAAAACCAAACATTTGCAAGCTTATTTTTTTTTTTTTTTAATTTTCTCCTTCACACCCCAGCCGTGCCCCTATTTTCCCGAGGTTACCGGGGTTGGGGGATAGGGCGGGCTGCCGTTGCCATAGCAGCGCCCGCCGCAGCATCCTCGGGAGCAACTTTCCCCCCGGCTGCAAAGCGAGCCAAGGCGGGGGGGGGACGGGGGACGGGACACCTTGCCGTGTCCCCGCGGCTGCGGAGCGGCCCCGCCTGCGGGTCCCCGGGGCGCGGCGACGGCGGGCGGGCGGGAGCCATATTGCCGAGAGGGCGGGCGGTCCCGGGCCGGGCTCCGCACCTTCCCCGCCTCCCGTGTCCCCCCCACCCCGCCCCGCTTTTCTCCCGCTGTACCTCGGCGTTTCCTTCAGCTCGATCCCGGCTTCTGGCCAGCAGCGCCCAATATGCCCATCGCCCACCTGCTGGAGCTATGGAAGGGCATCGAGGTGGAGCCCATGGACACGGAGGTGAGCGACGGGGGAGTTAGGGGGGATGCGGGGCTCCTGCCCCCCTCTCCCGCCGGGGGAACCGCCTCGGTGCTGCCCCAAACCTGGCCAAATGTGTGTGTGGGGGGGGTGATGAGTTTCCCTCGCCCCCTTGCTGAGAGGCGAGGCTGGGAAACCTGTTGCCCCGGTTTGGGGAGGGGGGGTCCGGACCCCCCGGCTGCGCTGCCCGGAGCCCCTCGGGAGCGGGGCTGTCCCTCGCCTCCCCCCACCCCCGCTCCGGCAGCGGGGCTGGGGCCGCACCGGGCTCCGGCGTCTGGGGCGGGGGGAACGGCTGGAAACCTGCACCCCAGGCTGAGGGGAACTTGAGGTCGCATTGGAGTGTGTGAGCGCTAATTTGAGGCTGGGACAGGTCCGTCGTCTTCGCTGCTGTGTTGATTTCTGAGCTGCCTTGCGCTTGTTTTTTTTTTTTGGCAGCAGCGCAAAATTGAGGTGGGAGCCTTGCCCTGAGGCTGTGCTTGCAGGGTCCCGCTGGAAACACACCGCTGGGGTAACTAGCTGGCTGCTGTGTCACATGTGCTCACGATTTGGCTTGTAGAGTTGTCATTCCCTGCGATGTAGGGTTGTCTGTGATGGCCAGAGTGGATTCCCGAGTATTTCTGGGGCTCTCAAATAGTGCAATTAAAAAAAAAAAAAAGTCTTTCTGGTTAACTGTTACCAGCACAGGATACAGATTTGTAACAGATGATAGCAATAGATGAGTGAAACTTTTAAGGCGTGGGGATGCTGTGTTCATTTTGTAATACTCCCCCCTCCCCGAGTTCTTTGATCAGAGTTCTGTAACAGGTTTTTGGGGAGAAGGATGGAGAGGAGTGTAACTTAACCATCCAGGTTACAGGGAGCACAAACCACTTGTCTCAAAAGAGGAGTTGCTGAACTGTGGAAAAAGTTTCTCAGAGTGTTGGTTTATGTATTTAAACAGTATGGCAGAAGTGATGCTGTAATGGCATTATACCAGCATTTTGGAGGCTCTAGGTTGAAAATGAGTTTGGGGGGCTTGCAGGGGTTTATATCATGTAATTCACTTGTGAGTGCTGTCGCTTGCTCCACTTCACATGGTATGAGGAATCTGAGTGCTAACAAACAGGTTATAGCTGGGAAATGGCAGTGTACTGTTCCTGATTTTGTTGAAGAAGTCAGCTGACACCTTGTCAAGTCACTTTCCCAATGAGAAGACTTATATAACTATGCTTATGGTGAATATTTTTTTTCTGAGCATCATAGAAAAGATGCTTTTCTCTCCCCCTGAGTCTGCCTTTCCATGGGCCACAGTAGTCCAAGTGCACGTACATGCTTGTTCTCTTCCTTCCTCCTAAAATCAGTTTGGTTTGTGTGTCCAGTATTTTCCTGTCTGCCCTAGACAGAAAACCCTTTGGTCGTTGCTCAGATTGATTTTTGTTCTGCCATCAGCCCCTGGGGAAAACGTTCCCTAGTCATAGGATAAGCTCTTGCATTAAAGCCAAACATCCCTTGCTTGGGACAAGAGCTTTCTATTGTCACTCTTTTGCTGGCAGAGCCCCATTTAGACCTTTCTTCCAGAAGAAACTGTGTGGGTCTCCTTACCAAGTCTAACTGACCCATTACAGTGCTAGCTAATGAGATAGTTGGTTCTTTTGGTGGAGTGGGTGGTTTTTTTTTTGCATTTCCTGCTTTAAAGAATACCATAACTATAAGCTACACTGCTGCTGAGATTTCACTTATAAAAAGTTCATAGAGGGGGTTAAGGAATTACTGGCATAATCTTTTGCAATTTATATGGGAACAACAGGTAAAGCACTATTTATTGGCTCTATTTATTGCTATCTCATTAGGATTATCATTAAAGATGTTCTATAGCTCATATAAATCACGCTGTAGATAAAATCTGTGAAGTACTGTTTGCTCAAATCTTGTGAAGATTTATAGAAATTAACTTCGCCTCTCATGGGCTATTTTCCATGAAGACCAGTTTTCTTTTCAAACATCAATGCCATTTAATCTTTAATGAAATAGATGCAGCTTAAACACTAGTGATTGGACTGATGGAGGGAGCTGTCACAGGCTCTGAATCTGTGTGGGATAAGATGTTTTCATGATCGTCTGCGAGTTGTTCTTTTTTTCGCGGAAGCTTTTCACAGTTGGTAGACAAGGAGGGGAGACAGTTTCGTTCTTCTGTGCATATGGACCTCTTTCCTCCTTCCCTTCCTTAATGCCAAAAAACCTTTTAAAATAGAGGCATTTACGAGTGCCTGCGCATGACTTGCAGATATTAAACAGCATTTATAGTAAATCGATGGGTTGATAAGAGTGCATTGAAGGCATGTTCTATATTCTGTTTGTATAAAGGAAGACTGGAGCAAAATCCTGCTTCTTTCACCTGTTGACTCAGGAGGTCATTAATTATATTTGACAAGTAAGCAAGAAGATTGGGGTATTTGCTGTGTCTAGGATTTCTTTGTGGGTAGGCAAAGTTATTGATCCCTCTCAAGCTGGATGGATGGTGTAGTGAACTGCAGCCTTGGGAATATTTTCCCGAGGAAGAGCTGTGTGATCAAGCTCTATGCAGTCTTTCTATTTGTTTTCCAAAGGGTTTATCACTTAATAGATTTCAGCTGAGCACCCATTAAGTGACAATTTAAATGGGAGTTGAATGGTTAAAAAATTTGGTCCTATGTGTATATACATATTTTTTGCTTCTCCGCAAGAAAATACTGTTCCAATTCTCTAGTTTATTCATGAATAATCTTGTTTAGTTCTTCATTCATTTTTGTGTGATTTCCATGACAAACCTAATTTTGATGTGGATCAGTGACTTTAATAGTACCAGTGTGCTCTTGCTTTCTCCTCTATCTGTTATCATTTTATATATCTTGGAGAAAGCAGGTCCTCGTGGATTCAAAGGCTAATTTCTGTCCTGAGTGTGAAGAATTGAGCGTGCCTGCTACAGTAGTGTAAATTTGGATTTAACTGACTAAAAGTAATCTGACTGTCTTTTGTGCTAGGATTTGGCTTAGAATTGTGTCTTTCTCAATGATGTATATTTACAAGAGCTTTTTCCTCTCTTTTCTCCTCTCTGTTCACCAGCCTGTGGTGGAAGAAGCTGCCCCGGATGAAGAACCTGTAAAAGAGGTAAAACTGTTAACTCAGGGATAACACCAATGATAGGAAATTGTTATAACAATCTTCTGCCTTCATGGAAACAAAAGGTCTCTAGTACTTCTTCTGCACGTGCTTCTAGCCCTGAGGGTGCAAAACCAGCCCATGTTTTGGTTGCTATTACAAGGTCAAGTGAAAAAAAGGAGAATACACTTGCTCAGCTAGAGGTAAGGGAATTTTATTTCATAGGTATTATCCTTGTGCTGATTTTCCAAGAAAGAACACAAAGCTTTTCCCGGTGTATGGATTTTCTGCAGAGAGGATTTTGTAACAACCTCAAAAAAGAGTAGCTGTTGTCGTAACAGTGCTTGCTTATTGTGAATTGTGCCTGAAGACTTAACCCCAAATACTTGAGATTTTGAGTTTATTCATCTTTGTCCACTAGGCTGGATATTCATCCAGAGCAAGACTGAGCTAACTCTTTCCCTCATGTTATCTATTGTTTATATTATTGTAGCATTGTGCTAATTAAAAAAAAACCACAAAAAAACCCCAAACAAAACACCTCCTCGAAACCTACAGAAAAACACAAGTCTTGCCTCAAAGTGTTTAAATGCCAAACAGAAGAGACAGAAGGTGATATGAAGATACAAAGCAGGTGAGAACACATCAACATCCACCATCCCTGGAGGTGTTCAAGAAGTGTGTAGATATGGTGCCTGGGGACGTGGGTTAGTGGGTTGGGTGGTGTTGGGTTGATGGATGGACTTGATGATCCTTGAGGTCTTTTCCAACCTGAGTGATTCTGTAATTCTATTATGATGAGCTGAGGGCAAATCTTGACTGTAAAACTGGCTGTTGCTGGTTTGTGTAGAGTAAATCAAGGTGTCCTTGAAAGATTGTTAGGAGTCGACTTCAAAAAGTGAAGGAGACTGAATTCCTTTAGGATTGAAGGGAGGCTGCGAAGATGGTTCTCTGGATAGCCACCTTTAAACACGCTCAGCTTACCAGCATCTCTTACTCCTTGAAATTTTGAACTTACCTTTGTGATGTTTGGTTTTCAGTGCAAGGGTAAGGGTTTTTTTGTTACTTTCTGCTCTGTTAAAGGAATAGTTTTATCTCCCTTAATAATAGAAAGGAGGAAGAAGTCTTGCTTTTGAGTTACATGAAACGGATGCAACTTCCAAATTTTTTTTTCCCCTTCCATTTCTTAAGCCAGCACTGAATTACTCTTCAAGAAGCTTGGGGCTTCAATGAAGTGCAGGTAACTGAGCTTATCATTCTCTTTGAGGATCTTGCTGAAGATGAAATTTCTGGTTTGTAGGTTTGAGTTTTATGAGGATTTTCTTGTGAAGCTAGCCTTAATTTCCTAAATGAATTTAAACCTAGTTAATTTTCATTAAGAATGCATCTTAGAATACTTAAGTTTTAAATTTGTCAGGAAAAAAATCGCATGCAATGACTGCTTATATAGAAACCTCACTCCTGTGTTCTCTCATTTTCTCATGTGTTTACTGCTGTAAGTGCTGAATTTGCAATTTATTATCTGTAATTGCACTTAGCTTTCTGTATGCCTGCTCCTGCCTCAGCAGGGCAATTGCTGTGTCTGTACTCCAGGTGGGAAGATGGACTGATGTCTAATTGAAAAACCTGCTGCACTTGTGCATTATAAAACCTGTACGCGGTGACCACTAACAAACCACTGACAGTGAAATATCAGTCTGGTGTAGAAGTACCTTCACCCTTCATTTATCTTTCCTCCATGTGCCTTCATTGTGCAGTACTACAGAAAAATACAACACAGAAAACCTGACTCTGCTGCTGTCATGTTATTTCAGCCCTTGTCTGGCTTAGTCTGTAGGTTTGTTCTGTTTCTATAAAGCCTGAATCTTACTGAGGTGGTATTGCAGGAAAGAACAGTCCACTGTTCTGGTGACTTGCCTACTGATAGCTGTCATGTGCCCAAGCCTAAAAACAATTTTTTTCAGCATTGAAGCATAACTTAAGGGGTGAATTTAAATAACGTAATGTAATGGATCACATTTGCTTGAACAATGTCCCTAGGAAGAACCTGGCTGTAGGCTCTGTTGGCCTCCTGCTGTCTCTCTATCCTGTGTACAGTATGGACAAATGAGACAATGGCAAAAAAATGCATTATCAAAACTGCATTTCTTGTTTTTCTGAGGTCTGATTTTGCTGTTGGTGGACAAGTTCTTTAAATGTCTTGGTGGGGCATAAACTACCAGGATTATTGGATACAGCAAGTGTTTCTGGGGCATGTCTTGACCCTAGAACAGTGTGTGTCAGCTCTGCTCTAGAATTGTCACCTAGATTACTGAGGGTTGCTGTTATCAGGGTGTTCCCCTAGGAGTTCTTCCCAAAGCCATGGACCCTCTTTGTCCTGCCACAAAGGCAAGCAGGTTAGCTGATGGG
This sequence comes from Pterocles orientalis, assembly GCA_011057875.1. Lineage (NCBI taxonomy): Eukaryota > Metazoa > Chordata > Aves > Pterocliformes > Pteroclidae > Pterocles > Pterocles orientalis. The sequence continues at coordinate 694,184 of WKFP01015071.1, forward strand.
AATTTCCTGAAGAGAGAACTTCAAACTCCTGCAGCAGTCCTTGCTTAGACTTGTGGGATGCAGGTTTTCCATCAAGTGATTCTTTTTGGCAAAATGGCCTTTTTTTTTTTTTTTTGATAGGGAATTGTAAGTTTGACCACATGTGATCGTTAGAGACCCAAACATACTTAACCAAGGGTGATGTGCCTTGTGGTCTGGTCTAGATCCAAGTTGAGCACTGACATCCTATCTAAATCTACCTTGAAGATGCACTTGGCAGCAAAATTTGGTCCCATCTTTCTAAAATGGCAAAGACAGCTCCCAGCACTTTGAAATAACAGCATTCAGAAGCTAGATTGTAACATTGCTTTGAGCCAGTTTGCCTTTCGAGGGAATTTGTATGCTCTAATTGAGAGCTTGCACGGGGCTCTTGGGAAAGAGGGATGCAGCTGAAGTGCTGATATCCAAGCAGAAGCAGAACTGGGTAAATCATCTGAAGTTTTGCTCTATGAACATTGCATGGCAAAACCAAAAATGGCAAGATCTGGGCTTGCTGTGACTCCTGTGCAAGTTTCCAAAGACACATGTAACTTGTGCTGATACTGTGTGCTCTTGTGCAAATGTGAATAAGAAAACTGGAGGGAGCAAAGGTGGTTACTCTGTGTGTAGTCTCATTAAAGGGTTCACTGCATGGTCTACTGTTGGCCCTAGACGGTATGAATTTATTGGATTCTCAACGAAATATCAAGATTTATAACTAATAACAGTAACAGCTCATGTGATAGCATTTAGGAGCTGAAGAAAGACCATGTTGAATGATTGCAGTGAGGAAAGCACAAAACCTCCCTAGCAGTGAAAACTTTGTATTTGTTGCTCTTACACTACTTTTACCAAGCCAATGATAAATGCTCGTGGCATCATAGAAAGCTGATTTTGGAAGACTCCTCTGGAGACCCTCTAGTCCAACAGTCCCTGCCTTGCTCAGAGCAGGGTCGGCTACAGAATGGTGCTTGGAACTGCATCTAGCTGGGCCTTGAATGGACTCTACAGCCTCTCTGGGCAGCCTGTTCTAGTGTTTGATCACCCTAAGAAAAACATTTTCTCACATTTAAATAGTTTTTCCTGTGTTTTGGTCTGTGCCCACTGCCTCTTGTCACTTCACTGGTACCACTGAGAAGAGTCTGGCTGTGTTGTTTTTACCTCCTTCCTTGAGATATTTATGGATGTTAATAAGATCCATCCCACCTTGTCCAGGGGGAATGGTTCCAGCTTTTATTGTCTTCCCTTTTAGGTCAGATCCTCTTATCCCTTAATTTTTGTGGTGGACCACCTTCCCTGGGCTCACTCCAGTATGTTCATGTCTCTTGTGAGCTGGGAAGCCCAGCACAGGACACCACTCTAGATGTTTCAGCAGTGCTGAGTAGAAGGGAAGGATCGCCTCCCCTGACCTGCTGGCAGCACCTTTTCTGATACAGCCTGGGGCCTTTTCAGCTTTCTCTGCTAAAAGGGTGCATTGCTGGCTCATGTTCAACTTGCCCACCAGGACCCCCAGGTCCTTTTCTGCAAAGAGGACTTTCAGCTGTCTGGCCCCCAGCCTGTAGCAGTGCATGAGGTTATTCTTCCCTAGGTTCGTGACCCTGCATTTCCCTTTGCTGATTTTCATGGTAATCCTGCTGGCAAATTTCTCCAGTCAGTAAAGGTCCCTCTGGACAGCAACCCAGCTGTCTGGTGTAATCAGCTATTCCTCCCTGCTTTGGAACATCTACAAACTTGCAGAGTGTCTACTCTAGCCAATCATCCAAGTCATTAATGAAGATGTTAAACAAGGCAGGATACAGTATTGATGCCACTAGTGACTGGTCTCCAGCTGGACTTTGTGCTGATCACAACCCTTTGAGTATGGCAGTTCAGTTTTTGATCCACCTCGCTGTCTACTTATCTAGTCAGTACTTCATCAGTTTGTCTGAGGTGATGATATGGGGGAAAATGTCAAAGCCTTACTTAAGAAAAAAGCCAGTTGCTGCTCTGCCCCCGTCCACCAGAACAGTCATCTCTTTATAGAAGACTGTCAGGTTGTTTAAGCACAGTTTTCCTCTTCACACATCTTTGCTGACTACTCCAAATCATCTCCTTGTCATTCATATGTTTGGCAATTCTTTCCAGAAGAATTTTCTTCATTACCTTTCAGGGGTCAAGGTGAGGCTGACTGGCTTGCATTTCCCTGGACCCTTCTTCCTGAAGGTAGGAGTTACATCTTGCTTTCTTCCAGCTCTCAAGAAGCTCTCCTAATTGTTGTGAGTCTTCAGAGCGTTGGGACTGGCCTCACAATGACATCAGCCAGCTCCCTCAGTGCTCATGGGTATATCTCATCGGGTCCCATAGATTTTTTTTTTTAATGTCCAGTTTTTTAAATGTTTCCTAACCTGACCCTACTCCATCAATGACAAGTCTGTCTTTCCCACCTGTCCTGGGGACTTTGGATTCCCAAAGGCCTGGTATTACCAGTAAAGACCAAGGCAAAGAAGGCACTGGTCACCTTAGCCTTCTTGTGTCCTTTGCCACCATCCCCCCTTCCCTCCTCAGCGGCAGGACTGAAGGTATTTCTTTTGCTGTTGCTATACCTGTAGCAGCCCTTGTTGCCCTCCCTGTCCCTCACCAGAATCAACTGCAGATGGGCTTTGGCTTCCCCACCACTGTCACTATGTACTTGGATAGTCTCTGTATTTGTCCTGCTCACCTCTCTATGGTTCCTTCTCTCATATACTTCAAATTAATGCCTGAGTTTTGTCAGATGCTCCTTGTTCATCTGTACGGGTCTCCTGACGCCTTTGCGTAATTTCCTGTTGGTCAGGGTGGCCCAATCTTGAGCTTGGAGGAGGTGATTCTTGAAAACGAACTAACTCTCCTGGACCCTTCCTCCTTCCAGTGTCATCTTCAATGGGATTCATCCAAGCGGGTGCCTGAAGGGGGCAAAGTCTGCACTACTGAAGTCCAGGGCTGTGATCCTGCTTTTTGCTTTGTTCGTTCTTCTTAGGATCTTGAGTTCTTCCTTTGCATGTGTCCTGGGTCAAGCTGGGACCGAGTTCACTTTCTTCATAGTAGCTAGCAAGAGGCTGTGTTTGGATTTGTGCTCAGAAGAAAGCTGGTAACAGTGATGTTTAGAGTTGTTGCCAAGATGGCCCAAGGTCTTTCAGCTTCTCTGCAGGCACAGGAAAAGCTGGGAGGGAGCACAGCCCCAGTTACTAGGGATTTGAGGATTGGGACCTGTACACATAAGGCTTCTTCCAGCTGTCTGAAGAAAGCCTCTGCTTCATCCTGGTCAGGTTTTCTGTAGTAGGTACCCACCACAGCATGGAGGCACGTCTGTGCTAGTGTGATGCTGAACTGCTGGCAACAGCCTCCCTGTCAAAGGTGCAAGAGTCGTAGTCAACTAGAGAGACAATGGAGAATGTTTCCAGGCTGTTTGTTGTGAGCATCACTAGGATTTGCCCAAAACAGCTTAAAAAGTGCATGCATGTACTAGAATTGCTGGTATATCACTTTTTTAACTGAAAAAAAAAAAGCAGCTGACTTAAGGCAGGTCAGAACATTCTGGTTTGTCATTCAAAGGATTGCTTTTGTTGCAGAATTGGACAGGTGGCTGGTGGCTTTTTCAGTAGTATCTAATGAGCTTTCTCTTGTGTCTCCCACTTCAGTTGATCAAAGTCTCAAAAAGTGAGTTCAAATGCAAGCCCTTATCTGATTGCTCAAAAATTAGATCCTTATAAAATGACCCTGGTGATGTATTTAAGAAACAAATTATGAATATTTTCTCTTTCCCACAATTCTTCTTTGAGAATGTTATATAGGTAGTGTATGCTGGTTTATGTTAAGTAAATTCTTTTTTTTTTTTTGTAAAATTCAAGTAATTGGCCCTTGTGGAGGATTTGCTAGGCAATCACTTTGTAAGTTGATTTTTAGAAATAATTTTTTTTTTAATATTTGGGGAATTAATCCACAGTGTCTGCCTACCTTAAGGAAAAAAAGAGACGTTAGAAGCAAATAAATGCAATTTGTTCTAGAATGAAGTTGGTCAGGCCACCAACAAAATATTGGTTTCTGCTTAACTTCATGCAAAATAGTGTATATAAAAGGGTGTCCTTGGTGGAGGCGAAGGGTTATTCCACCATTTACTTGGTGTGGATAAAATGTGAGAGGGAACAGCTGGGGTCATGGAATGAATGAAGTGTCTCCTCTGATTGCAGCCCAGAGCCTGTGTTCCCAATTCCAGCCCTGGAGGGAGATCTGGCAGGACAACAGCTGTGCTGCCCCCTTTGAAAGAGAATTTGCTTATTTCTGATTCTTTATAAATTGACTTCTTGTCACTGTCCTCATCAACTGAGTCAGGGCAGACATTGGGAAGATATCAGTATAAAAAGAAAACTTGATATTTTTTTTTTTTTGCTTTGATCTTTTCTTTTTCCTCCCCTTCATACAAGTCATACAGATCTAGAAAACTTCAAATGTTATGGGCAAAGTAGTGTGCAGAAAGCTATTACGCAAACAGAAAGAATTATGGCATTTGAATGGGGTATCATTAAACTTCTAATGTTTAACTTGATGTTAAACTTTGGTTTCTAGCTATTTTTATTCCCAAGTCTCTGCTACTTTTAAAAATTACTCTTACTGCTTTGAGACTATGTTGTTGTGGCACAGACACAGAATAATAGCATTTAAAAAAAAAAAACAAACTTTTGAAAGTCTCTGTACCTTGTTGAGGGTTTCTCAATCCCCCTGGCTCTCTGGAGCCATTACTAGGATGCTGATGGTCTATGGTGAGTGGTGACCTGCACTGAAACTCTTCTCTCCATGGCTGAAGGGTGACAGATCCTGTTTCTCAGCAACCTTGGTTTTTAAGAACCCAAAATGAACTGAAGCTCAAGGTCTATTGAGACCCTAGAGGAGGAGGTGGTGGGTTTTTAGCTGGTGATGATAATTGTTAGCAGAGCTTTCCTTACTTGAGATAACAGCTAATTCTTGCTCCCACTGAAGTGAGACTCTTACACGTGTTGGCTGGGATCTTCTTGAGCCTTTATTGAATCAGGAGTTTGCTGTGGCAGTGATCTCACCTCTGTTCCTGGTACTCCAAGAAGCACTGATGTAGTGGGGTGGTGCAACCTGCAGAGCTCAGGGACGATGCAGGAGGGGGGGTGTGTGAGTTTTGTTGATGTGGTTTTGGTTGTGTGCCTTGAATTTTTTACTTTTGCAGTGTTTAGCTATAGAACAAACAGCTAAGCAACCAATTTTTTTCCTGTGTGGACACCAAAATGACCAACTTAATCAAGCAGGGTGTATAGAATATATGTGTTCAGAAGCTTTTTAAAAATAAACTTGCAACTGCTACAGTCCAGTCTGCCTACTGAGCAAATGTCATGCTGGATGGGGAAAAGAAGTTCTGACAAGTAGATGGAAGATGCGAAATACTTCACAGAATTAGGCTGCTTGGTTTTGAAGAAGGGTTATTACTTAAGACAAATAAGTTTGTCTGTGGGAAACTGTTCCCTCATGAAAATGAACTTGTTCCGTAATGGCAGTTGGTGCCCAAGTGTGCTGGCTGTGAGCGAATTGTGTCATCCGGAGAGATGAGTCACTTGGCAGACTCTAGAGTCAAGGATAAATCCTTTCTGTGATGAGTATGGTGCCTCCTAGAGAGCTGTACTTTTTGAAGTAGAACCAAACTACAATTTACACATAGATAGTTACAACTCCAGGGTGAGAATTTTTTTTTTAATTTTTTGTCACAATGAGCTGAAAGTCAATTGTTTTCCTTTTTTTCCTAGCCTACTCGAGTTTTCTTGCTCACTCTGTGGTTTGTTCTTTCCTAAGAATGTAGCAAATCTTCTCTAATTCTCTTCTTCCTTTTCACACTACTTCCAAGGTTAATAAATAACTTTCCCCAAAGAAAAAGTGTGGTGGCAAAGAAGCAAGATGAGCACTGTTGCTGTTCTGGAATAAAAAACCTTCTTCTGACTGCCTTCTTTCAGAGAGTTGAGTGGAGAACTCAGAAGGTAGCTCTACCAGCTGTGACTTAAAAAAAACCAAAACATATATACATTCTCAAATGGACACGGTGAGACACAAAAGAATTGTCATGTTGTCGTAGTAGATGTCAAGAATCAGGCTGCTGTTTCCGGGTGGTTCTGTGCTTCAGGGTACAATTTATTTCATTCAAGACCTGATTGGTTTTCCCCGTTCATTAGGAAGGGAGCTTTGGGTAGTAAATTAGTCTGGCTGCATTTGAACAAAGGAGTCAAACTCGGAATGTTGCAAGTTTATATGACATCTGATCAGTACACGTGCGTGTTTATCATACTCATGGTTTTGCAAAAATTATGTTGAAATTTACAATAGTTTTGAAAGTCAAGGAGAAATGCAAATCACTTAAGCACCTGGATGCATAAAAACTAGTAGATGTTTTGTGTCATTTGGCCAGTTATTTCTGACAGCTGGCCAGGAAATTCACGTTGTATGAAGACCTCTATGGAAGACAGTTGCATCAACACCAGAAAACGTGGGGCTGAACACAGAGGTGTGATGTCTAGGGTTGCAGGTGGGTATTGCTACAGTATGGCCCATGTGAAGCTAACTGCAAGTTCCCAGCACTTGAATAAACAACCTGATCCTTTTGTACTTGGTTGCAATCATAGCTCTCCCCTCTAGTAATGAGGAGCCAGAGGGTTCTCAACACTTACTAATCTAAAACTTTTACCTTTTTAGTCCAGTTGTCCATTTTCAGCTGTGGTGTAAAGGTAATTGTAACATATATAGTAATACCTCTTATGGAAGAAAATATTCCAAACAGAACAATGAACAATTTGAGTAGATTGCTTCCTGGTATGTGCTGAAAAATGTGCGTGTTGATAGGAAAATGCAGGACATGACGTAAAAAATACTTTATTATGATAAGCAGTCTTGAGAGAGACCTCTTGTACAGTATATACTACAGCAGCTTTTAACACGATGTCCTTTATTTTTTTTTAAGGAGACTAAAGGGTGTGAGTCACGCTTCCTATAAAGGGTCCTGATACAAAGGAATTAAACTGCAAAAGTGGTGTCGTGGTTACATCAGAGAGCCTTCTCTGAGTGTGTCATCTGAAAACTGCTTGACTTACACAGGAGAAGGGTACCTGTGAATTTCCACATCCCACGGTGTGCCTGAGGGCTGGATGACAGACTGTAGCGCTGGTAGCTAAAGATGTGGAGCACCCTGCTTGAAACGCTGCAGCTGTGGCTTCAAAAGCTGCTTTGAGTACTCTACCCAGCTGAATAGGGAAGGAATGGTAAGGGGGTGTGCTTGTGGTTTGTAATATAAAAGTAGTTAGTTATGCTTTTAGCTAAAAAGGATGTTCTTTGAAATGCTTGGTCTCCTTCATCTCCTTTCAAGTAATTTTGGGAGGCTCTTCTCTTAGAAGGGGGAGAGGAACAGGAGAAGGAGGGCTAACTTTTTTGTTCCAAAAATCAAAGCTAGAGCAAGGTGATGTTTAGCCCTCTCCATCCTCCAAACTGTGGTATTCCTGCCTGCGCCTGACATGACAGGACTCCAGGGTGAGGTCTGTGTAAAGCTTGTCCTGCAGCGGCACTTCAGGGATGGGGATGATGGAATCTATCCAGAAGGAAGTTTGGCTGGGGCAGCCTCCTGTGGTCTGTTCTGCTTGTCAGCATGCAGTGTGATCTGGGAATAGCCCTGCTTCCTTGGCCCTGTGGGTACCAAGCAAGGTCAGAGCTCCATCCCATCAGGGTTGGGTGAAGGTGATTTGAGTCCCACAGAGGTTTTCAGGGTGGTTCTTTCTCAAACAAGGTTCTCTCCAGATGCCTAAATGATCTCTTGCACTGTTGGCAACCAAATACTTGGAGAAGATCATGTCAAAGCTGGACACCTAGGTTTGAGAGATATATATATATATAATGTTATTAACTGTTAGGGGAGAGTGGAAGGAAAACCCATCTCCTTTAAATCTGGTGGGGTTGCTGTAGACTTGCACTAGATGAACAGGGCGTGTCTGACCCAGACAATGCAGTCAGAGGATCTGGGGGGCAGTCAGACGATCTGCCAGGGCAGCTCTTCTGGGTTTACTTCTATATCTAATTTAACCTCTTGAATCTCCTGGTGCCAGTTTTCCTAGCCTGACATATGGTTTTATCCCACTTGGAGGGAAAGGTGAGGGGAAACTCTACAGTATGCCTCTAGCTTCACAGGGAGTAAAGCACAATGCCAAATAAATACAATTTGATATCCAGGCTTGATGCATGTCTCATGCAAGATCTTATAGTGGGTATAAAGGTGAATAAAAAAGTTGTGACAAGACGACAGTCTTTCTATTTACTGGTTTGACTGAGGCTTATTGTAAGGTTCTGATAGATCCTGGTTCTCCGTGTGAAGGTCATGTTTGTGGTGTGTGTTTTAAGAGAGAAGGAGGGGGAAAAAAAAAAAAAACCTTTGCTGTGGAGGTTGTCATCCAGTAGCTAAAAAAATTGCTGGTCTGTGGAGTAAATAGAACTGTCAGTGCTGTGGTGCCAGGGGAGAGGGCTGTAATTCTGTCTCGGGGACAGCTGTGTGGAATGGAGCTGCAATCCCAGCCGCGTGGTGGAAACAGGCATGGTGAGAAGATGCTGGAGCTGTGGTTGGACACCATGTAAACAGTACGGAGGCTGGTGTTGTCAGTGGGAGGACTTGAGATCCTGAAAGAAAACAGCCTCTTTTAAAAAAAAAAAAAAGAAAAATGACTGCTCAGCAGTAGTGGCAATGCACTCCATCATTCCCCGGTGTTAGTAAGACTTCGACAATTTTTGCTTATGTGCAGCAATATGTAAGGCTTGCTGGCTAAGGGCAAAGTATATGGAGTTACTTGTCTCTTTCCCAGTCCCCATTTTGTTCTATTGGAAAGAGGGATGCAGTGCTGTGTCATTTCCATCGCTGTATCGATCTTTTCTTTGTGATAACAGCCTTACTAGAAGTGCAATGGAAAAGAAACGGGAACAACGTGAGAAATGTTAGTGCTCTGTGCTAACAACAGGTGTGAAAACTGCCTTTACTGTGCCAACCTTGTAACTTGAGCGTGGGTGCAGGGAGCAAGTGGAGGTATTTCAGTTTGCATCTGTCGGTGTTTGATAGTGGCCCTGAACTCGGGGCCCCCTTGTCAGCACAGAAAGCTCGTCATCCTGTGAGCCAGCACAATGATCATACAGAGGATGCACAAATAGAACTGCAAACACAACGGAACTTCTCATTGCAAGCTGCTTGAGATGTTTCAGATGGTGAGAGCAAATGATAATGACCATACTTCTGTTTCCTTGCAGCAATGTAGTGGTGCTTATATATGGGGTTTTGTTATCTTGCTATTGCTCTCAAATTTTCTAGGGCATGGTAGGAAGTGGTTTATAGATCAGCATGTTATGGATGCTCTGTGGATCCTTCTAAACTCAACATCAGTTGCACATTTTTCTGTGGTCTTGTGGGACCTCAGATGTTGGGGGTCTCTTCCCTGTGTTCTTATTTACTTCAGCTGGTTATTACTAGCAGTGGGAATGGGCAACCCATGAATAGCAGGATAGTGTAGATATTTGCATATTTTTCTCTTTTTTTAAAAATTTAACACCAGGACTGTTGTGCATATTTGATCTCTCTTGCTAATATTTTAGCTTAGTGTTGCATCTTGAGGTATGTTCTTACTCGGAATACTGCAGTGCCCTATGGTATGTAAAAGAGGGTCACAAATAACAATGAGCATGGTGGTCACCACGTAAATGCAGTGATGTGCACAATGACGACACAAAACTTTGTGCTAGTGACATGACCACTACCTCTTCCTGGTAGCCTTTGGCCTTGATGAGCCATCCTTTCTTGGAGGAAGCTCTGCAGGAGACACTGGAAGGCCAGCAGTAGGTAAGTGTCGCAGTGTCAGTTGACAACATACTGAGGATTAGAAGAGGACTTGATGGCAATGTGTCCACCAGCACTGGTCAGCGTAGCATCTGTGCTTTGTTATGGCTTTTTTTTTGCTTCCTATCCACAGTGTACTTGCCTATGAAGCAGGATGTTTCCTCCTAGATTCCTGCTGTAGTAATTGTTCAGCTCCAGGAGTAAGAAGGTTTTTCTGTGTTTGATTTGAGTTTGCTCCTGTGACCTAGCTTCCATGATTCATACTCCTGCTTGACAACTGGAGTCAGTGTAAAGCTTAATTAAACGTGTAAAACATTTTGAACTTACTGAGTCATTTTCCTGAAATATGGTTTGTCATGCTGCGTGTAGCTGGCAGGCTTGCACACCTTTTTGGGGCTCAGAGCCAGCTTTGAATAAATAATTGGCTTTGGGCAGGAGGGGTGGGCGGGATATCTGGTGTACACAATTGTCAGCTTTGAAGTAACTGAGTAAAAAGAATATTTAATAATTGAAAAATGCCCAAGACTAGTGGGTGTATTATGAAAAATGTCGTCTTTTGTTTGCTTTGTGCTTATTGTACAATTTGAAAACCACAGAGGCTTTGTCTAGGTGAAGCTTATACAATCCTATTGATGAAGCTGGGCAGAATCCTGCTCCTACACCTGGAACCATGTGGCTTTCCTGGATTTGAAACAGGAATTTGAAAACTATCTTCCTTTCAGACAGGTAAGCAGGAGTGCTCATGCACATCAGGAGATCAGCCAGGAGTCTCTCCAGCGTTGTGACTCCTGGATCCTCGCTTTGACTCCTCTGACTCTGTAGTTCTGCAGTCAACTGATTTGTACGTCGAGTTTTAAGAAGCAGAATATTTTAAGCTCTACTTGTGGCAAAGAATGGAAAACTAGCTAGGATGTCTGAATTGGGGGAAATTTTAAGTTCAGTTTCTGTATAGAATAACTGTTTCTCTTAAGTTGCTGATGATTCACTGTTGTGACTGAGTAGATCAGTAGGAAATTTTTCATTATTCTTGTCCTTACAGATTTTACTAGGTTCTACCAGTCTGTCTTTGAACAGGTCTCTTAAAGCAGTCTAACTTGCCCCATCAACTTTGGAAGAAAATTTGACCAAGTGTCTTTGGAAAGCCTGAAATATGCATCTAGTTCCAAATCTTGTAGACTGACAACATACTGTAGGGACCTGAATTTTTAATCTTTAACTTTTCTAGTACTATGGATGCTAATTAAGTAATTGTATTCTGGGCTCTGAGTGGGTTGACATGGCAACCTATTGCTTCTCTTGCCCGTGAAATGTTTTATCTTTGCACTACAGTTAATTTCCAGGAATATCTACACCTATGGAAACTACTTGCTATGTGTTTGAAACAGCAGCTTCATCAGTTTACCAGGTTTAGTGCTGGGACTCTGGTGCTTCTTGCAAGGTGGTGGAAGAGGACAGGCACAGGATGTTTTCTTGGGAACTATCTAGACCCTTAACTCCCATCCACTGTGGCTGGAGTTGAAGCTCTGTCTATTGCAGAATGAGTTGAAGTAGGCTCAGAAATCAGAAATACCTTCCATATTTATTCTGCACTATGTAGTGTGGTTTGGTTTTGTTTTGGTTTGTTTTTTTTGTGCACTATATGCGGTACCTGTTCTCTAAACATTCCTGCTTAATGGCCTTTGTGTTGCCTTCAAGGCGTTACAACCACTTCAGTGCATTTCCATTAGCATCTTGGTGGCCTTTGGAAGTGTGTTGCACACATACCTCCGGACAAGCAGATAAAATGGATGTTACCGTCTGACTTCAACTGTGAGTAGCAGTGAACACTTGTTGTGGGCTCAGACCATCCAGCAAGAAGCGTACGTGTGCAGGACAAATATTTCCAATGAACTTAAGCAGGGTAATTTGAGCAGAGCTTCTGAGCCTTCCCGTTGAGCAGAGGTACAGTATCTCAGCTGTACACCTGGGATGAGGACAGGCACTGGGAGGCAAGTGGACCATTAAAATACTGTGTTGCCTAGCTCCCTCTCCCTGCATTGTTGAACTAATGTAGGTACACGGTATATGAACAGCTGGAAGAGCTGCTTTCTGTGAGATGCAGCAGTATCTCTGCCTGCCAGCTGTTGCAAGGGTGTAATGACACCGTAAGCGTTATAAAAGACAGATGTGGCTGCAGGAGAGGCAGTGTAGGACTGTTTTCCCTAGCTGTCTGTATATAATGGCTTGTGCCGTTTTTGAAGAGGAAATATAATTTGGATTTGAGTGCTCCTTTCACAGTAATAAAAGACCTTCTAGAGGATGGGGAACACCTGCAAATCCTGTTCATTTGGTTGCAGCAGAGAAGGCAGGTGCTGGATGCCTCCCCTGTGGCAGCTGTGGGGTGATTTATGCCTCAATGTCTGTCTGCAGCTGACAGAGAACATGGGCTTTGCCTTTCCTTGTCACAGTGGCCAGAGAAACCCTCTAAAATTCTGTGCTTGACAGATCATCTGTAAATGTCTTAGAAAAAATGGGGTAACTCTTCCGGCACTGTTTCTCTTAGCTCTTTGTTCTGGGTTCAGCTGGGACAGAGTTCACTTTCTTCACAGGAGCTAGCAAGAGGCTGTGTTTGGATTTGTGCTCAGAAGAAAGCTGATAACAGTGATGTTTATAGTTGCTGCCAGTCAAGGTCATTTCAGCTTCTCTGCTGTGCTTGTGTCTGCAGGAGCAGGAGAAGCTGGGAGTGAGCACAGCCCCAGTTACTAGCCTGGGATTTGATTTTAGGTTTGGGATTCAGATCCAAAGTAGTCAGTGGTCTATTCCCCAGCATACACATTGCATGTTCCGGACTGCTGCTCTTCCAGGTCAGCTCTTTTTCCAAGTGTGCTCTCTTTGGGTGGTCCTTCTCCCTCCCTTGGTCAGCTCTGGGTCTGGGACACTCGGACTGTTCTCTCCATTCTGTGAGTGCAGTTTTGGGACTCTCCCTGCTCCGGGATCGTTAGCCGGGAACAGGCTGAGCCTTGGTCATTGGGTGGGGGGGCAATGTCACTGTGTCACTCATTTGTATACTTATATATAGTATTAAATATTATTGTGGTTTAGTTATTAAATTGTTCTTACCTCAACCCATGAGTCTTTTTTCCCTTTACCCCTTTAATTCTCTCCCCCCATCCCCTGGGAGGTGGGGGAGTGAGAGAGCGGTTGTGTGGGGTTGGCTCCCAGCCAAGGGTAAACCCATCACACTCATTTCTTCTGCAGTTATACTTGGGCATCATGCAATGTCTAAACATACTGCTCACGGTCACTAACTGCATTGTTAAAACTGCCTTTCATCTCTCTGTGAATGTAAAAGTAATGGAATACTGCTATTTTTCTTCTGTTGGACTTTTCATACCCAAATAAATGAAATGTTTCCAGAAAATGCAATGAAAACTGGAATTTTACCTGTTGTCATGAGCTTAGAGGTTTAATGAAGATATAAAACCACGGAGGACTTGCTTATGGGGGTTGGGAGTGTATAGCTTTTTGTATGGAAGAGGGTGTCTTGCTTATGGTCTTACATCAACAGCAAAACTACCCTTTAGCCTTTCAGAATCTGGCTTAGGGACTGTTTCTGGGCATGAGTAGCTGATTTTCTGACGAAGGTTGTGGCTGAAGTCTGTATGAGTGCTGCAGCTCATCAAGGAAGAGACTTTGCCATCCTTTGTAGGAAGAAGAGGCCCAAGGTCTTACATGTAGATTTGAAGAACAAGTTTTTTGATCTGGTGGGAAAAGTGTTGCCCTTATGAGGCTAGAAGAAGTCAAGAGTTTGTCACTCTGTTCATGGGGAGTCGGATAACTGCTGATCTGGGCACCCTAATCCATCTGCATGTTGTATATGGCAAGTTATTGTAACACAAAGAATATCTTCAAGACTGAAATGAGTAACTTCATTGTTTCTGAAGCATTTTGACTTCATAGATGGCAACATAAATAGTAGACTAAATCTGTTAAAGTAGAAGCAAAAGATCTTCCTGTGTGACTTCTCCAATTCTCATAAGAAAGCAGATATGTGACACCAGGATGAGCTTTCCTCACTGCTTGAAGACATGGAATGGGCATAATTCAGTCCCCAGGTGAGTGTCTTGTGGGGGCTGAATGCTCTCTGCTACTGGGATGCAGTTCAGCCTGTGTGAATTAGCAGAAATATTGAGTGACTGAAGATAGTACCAGCTGTATGTGAAGGTGTATTGATGCATCTGCTTGTGTGGTTTTTCTTTTTTTCTGGTTTTTTTTTTCTTTTTTCCTCTGGTTTTCTGACTAATTTGAAAAATAAGGCTGAGGCAGCTTAAGTGTGAAAGTAGCCTAAACCCAGAGGTTTGGGTGCTCAGGGGAGAAATTGAATTAAAATAATTTTCATGATGTGTTGCTATAGCACAATGTGGAATTTCACAGGGCTAGCAGACAGCGTTGTGTTGGGTACGTGTGACTTCTTTTGCTTAAGCAAAGCAGAGGTTTAATTCAGTTTTTTGAATATTTGCCTTATGAGATGGATTCATGCATGGTTCTTACACTAAAATGCTCGTTAGTCTGAGTAACACGGTTACCTGGAAACATCCACAAGGCAAAAGGGCCAACTGAAGCAAAAAGTCTGTTGGGTGCCCCCATCAGGGGTGTGGGAAGTGTTGCCCCTCCTATCCTGTGTCTGTATTAGTCCCAAAGATCTTAAGTGACTTTTTTTTTTCTTTGGGGGGAGAAAGAAGGGGGTAGACACAAATTTCTTACCAGGTGCTGCTCTGTAGCTGGTTGTGGTCTTTCTGCAGCTGTGGGATGGAAAGGCTCAGTACCAGGAGTAGTGAGGGGATGGCAGCATGAGCTTTAGCTAATGAATGTGTACTCAGGGTCTGAAGACTTTAACCCGTATTACTTTGGATGTATTGTTGTATTTTCTTGAACTAGCTAGACTGGAGCTAGTAAATAAACTGCGGTTGCATCTTCTAACTGCAGTGTGGATATGCCCACAGTCTGTTGCCATGGGGACAGAGATAAGTCTCTTTTTAAAGAACTGTGCTGAAGAATCCCATGCTCTGAAACTGCATGACCTGTAAGCAAGCAATTATGCAGCACTTTGTTGTTGAAAGAAACTGAGGCTGCAGCCTTGATTAGATCTTTAGCCTGTTCCTAGTGAAGCAACACTGATAGTACATCCCCAACAGGAATTTTTGAATACTGTGGCCAGTGTCAGTCAGACTTGGAAGAGGGACTAGGCACTGAGATCTTGATTCTCCAATGTTTTGTGAATGTTGACAAATGAAAGAAAGTTGACAGGCCTGTCAGCCTGACCTTGGTACCGGGGAAGATTATGGAACAGCTCATCTTGAGGGAAAGGCTGTGGATGTCATCTGCTTGGACTTTAGCAAGGCCTTTGACACTGTGTCCCACAGCGTTCTCCTAGAAAAGCCAGTGGCTCACGGCTTAGACAGGAACATCCTTTGCTGGATAAAAAACTGTCTGGATGGCCAAGCCCAGAGATTCGTGGTGAATGGAGTGAAGTCCAGGTGGCGGTTGGTCACCAGTGGTGTTCCCCAGGGATGGGTTTTGGGTCTGTCCTGTTTAACATCTTTGTCCATGACCTGGATGAGGGGATGGAGTGCTCCCTCAGTCAGTTTGCTGATGACACCAAACTGAGCAGGTGTGTTGACCTCCTTGAGGGTAGGGAGGCTTTGCAGAGGGATCTGGACAGGCTGGACCCATGGGCTGAGGCCAGTTGTCTGAGGTTCAATAAAGCCAAGTGCCGGGTCCTGCACTTTGGTCACAACAACCCCCTGCAACTCTCCCGGCTCAGGGCAGAGTGGTTGGAAAGCTGCCCAGAAGAGAGGGACCTGGGGGTGCTGGTCGACAGCCGGCTGAACAGGAGCCAGCAGTGTGCCCAGGTGGCCAAGAAGGCCAACGGCATCCTGGCCTGCATCAGCAATAGTGTGGCCAGCAGGACTAGGGCAGGGATTGTGCCCCTGGACTCGGCCCTGGTGAGGCCGCACCTTGAATCCTGGGGTCAGTTTTGGGCCCCTCACCACAAGAAGGACATTGAGGGGCTGGAGCAGGTCCAGAGAAGGGCAACGGAGCTGGGGAAGGGTCTGGAGCCCAGGGCTGACGAGGAGCGGCTGAGGGAGCTGGGGGGGTTCAGTCTGGAGAAGAGGAGGCTGAGAGGAGACCTCATCACTCTCTACAGCTGCCTGAAAGGAGGGTGCAGTGAGGGGGGTGCTGGGCTCTGCTCTAAAGTAACAAGTGATGGGACAAGAGGAAACGGCCTCGAGTTGCACCAGGGGAGGTTTAGGATGGATATTAGAAAAAATTTCTTCCCTGCAAGAGTGATGAGGCATTGGAACAGGCTGCCCAGGGCAGTGGTGGAGTCACCATCCCTGGAGGGGTTCAAGAAACGTGTCGATGTGGTGCTTGGGGACATGGTTTAGTGGGTTGGGTGGTGTTGGGTGACAGTTGGACTTAATGATCCTTGAGGTCTTTTCCAACCTTAATGATTCTATGATCTATGAGCAGAGATGAGAGACTCAAAACAGTGCCCTACCAAGGGAAGGAAATGCGAATCTGTGCTTGCCCACAAGCCAGTACGTATTAATCAGATTAATCAGACTAGGAAACCTGTATGCTATGTCCCTGTCTGAAAAGGCAAGAAGGAAGAAAGGAATCGAAGGCACAATAGCCATAAACATGTTGAGAAACAGGCTCTGTTAGTTGTTGTTCTTGCAGAACAACTTTGGCTTACCTTTCTTTCTGGGAAACTTTCTGTTCCCAAAAATACAGAAGTCAGCTGCTTTGTTTCCCTGTACAAACCAGATTGCTCTGATTGCGGCTAGGTGTTAACCTGTTGTAACCTTTTTACTGATCTAGTTATAAGGCTAGCTGAGCTTTGAGACAGAACATATTTTAAAGACAAAAAATACTGTTTCTTAATGTTGATCCCTGAGAACAAAAAGCAGTTTTTATTCTTGTTAATCGAGTGCTATGCCAATGTGAACCTTTACTTGTCCGGGTGGAAAGCGGACGCTGCTGACACCTAGTGCGGGTCCTGCACACTGAACCGTCGGCTGCTGGAGCTCCTGCAGACTTGAGTAAAACTTACTTTCAATTTGGGAAGTTGCAAAGCTTTTGGTAGTTAATGCGTTAGCAGTTCAGATGTCAGCTTGCTTGCATGCCTTGCTCACCTTTCTAGTAGCTAGCAGGATTACTGCAGGAGTGAGCAAGGCAACCTCGAGAGCTTGGTATTTTTGGAAAGTGTGGTCCTTTGTTACCTGTGGTGACTTTCTTCTTCAGCTGAGTTTAAGCAATCAAAAACACTTTTCTACATTATATAAGGCAGGCATTCACCCTATTTGCTACAGTTTGAACTGCCTCAATCATGTTATTGTCACACTTTTGGCATTGCTA
Organism: Pterocles orientalis; assembly: GCA_011057875.1. Taxonomy (NCBI): domain Eukaryota; kingdom Metazoa; phylum Chordata; class Aves; order Pterocliformes; family Pteroclidae; genus Pterocles; species Pterocles orientalis. The sequence goes on from WKFP01015071.1 coordinate 711,483, forward strand.
ATGATGCTAGTACTACTGAGATTAATGCAATACAGTGTCTTAATTAGTGGTAGCTGTTGAGCATCTTGTCATCTTGAAGGGAAGAGAGCAGGTCTTGGAGAATTGAGATAAACCCAGAAAGTGGGGTGAAACTTAACCATGGCAACTGTGTATTGCTAGTATTGAAGTTAAGCTATTGCAGAGCTTCCAGAGAAATTTTGTTTATGCATGTTTTAAACTACTTATACCCTGATAAACTAGATGTGGTATAAGTCTGTTGCAGATAACACTGAGGTGCATCTTAAAAGCCAAGTATCATAGCAGGACTTTATTGTAGCAAGACTTTATCTTAATTTTCTGCACAGCCATACCCCAGCCAACTATTAAAAGAAACAGTTTCTCCCTTACCCCAAATACTGCCCCCAAACCACAACCCATAATCATCCCATTTCTGCTACAGAGTCTGAGTCCAATCTAACTTGAGTGTGTCTGCTTCTTTGAGTATGAGTTTGGTCTAGATGACCTTTAGAGGCTGCTTCCAGCCTAAATTATTCTAAGAATTAGGATTTTAGCCTCTGTTTCCCCCCGTTCTGTCTTTAAAGAGTGAGGTAGGATTCTGAGCATCTTTGTTTCCATCAGAAATGAGAGCCTTGGGTCGCAGTGCATAGCTATAACTAGAGCAATGGAATTATTCTGGGATATTGAGTAAGCTTGTTGAGCTTGCAATAACTTTGTCCAACAGCAGAGGTCTGTCTTGTTTGGAAAAAGGATTTTTATCTGTTAAGAATGAATCATTATGGGAGAACTTCAGTGGTATTTCAGTCACTTTAGGGTGGTGTTTTCTTTTTGTTTCCTTGAATATCAACTTAAAACTTACTTAGATTATGAGCCACTGCCAAAATTACTGGAATTAGAATATAATCATACTACCTTGCATGAGATAGTGAGATGATAACAAAGGTGATGGGAAAGCTTTTTATTTATGAGCCAGGAACTTGTACGTTGTCACTGTGATGTTATATTCTGCTTTCACATTTTTGGTACATCCATATAATGTCACAATAGAAGAATAATGGCATCTTTAATTGGGATATGAAAAAAGCACTGAAGGTGAATAGAAAAAGATTTTTTTTTTTTCAGAAAAACCCCAGTAGTATAGTTATTTCTAGAAATTTCTTTCAAAATGCTTAATAGTATGCAGGTAATTGTGATAACTATTGTGCCACAAGTAAAATGAAAATACAGGTAGATTCAAATAAATGGTAATAAATAATGAGAACAGAACTAAGGATGTGTTTTATCCTAAAGGGAAGGATATGACACTTCCAGTTATGGGCAATCTGTTTTTCTCTGAAGTCTCTGAAGCTGCATTATTACTTCTCTATCCTATATAGCTATGAACAAGGCATAAGGATCATCGACACAATAAATTGTTGTTGTAACTCTGAAAATTTATGCTTTTAGATCTTTTGTAATCTTAGAATAATATGTCCAAAAAAAAAAGAAGATGCCTGAGACACACCTCTTAGAGCACTCTAAATATACACTGAGATGTAAGTCTGAATCTGAGACATTCACTTTGGGCGGTAGGCTTTCCTGGTTCACTGTGATAAGGAATTACTCAGAATGTGAATTCAAAGCTTATCCATTCTCACGCCAATTCAACCACCTGGTTATTCTCTTGGATCTACTCTGCCTATTATAAAGGTCAGGAGAATTTCAGAATCTGTTCAACATTGGACCTTCCACAGCTGTTGGAAGCGTTAGTTTGTAGGCTAATAATAACTTAGTGATGTGGCGTATGTCCGGTGGATCTCTAAGTTACTTATCTACCATAAAGGCATGAAAAACCAGCTGAAAGCCTGGAAAACCTGTGTAATTCCAGGTCGCAGCCAGAGCTGCAAAGTTACTCTTCAATGCTTGCCTTTTTTTTTTTTTTTTTTTTTCCCCTTACCC
>WKFP01015071.1:723577-751254 GCA_011057875.1 Pterocles orientalis
GTTAAAAAAAAAAAAAAAAAAGGCAGAACCCTATCCCTAAGTGAAAGAAAAGGAAAACTCAAAAGTCTGACATAGTTTTTGCAAATTAGGTTCTTGTTTTGCTTGCAGCCCTAGCAATCAGCTGCAATTGCAACGAAAACAATAGCTCATGAGAAAAGTACATGGTGTCTAAAGTTCAAGTCCAAATAATCCATTTGCTTAAGTAGTCCTTGCTCACTAGTGGTGTTGTTGAAATCTTTCTCTGTGCTCAGAGCTTGAGTATACAACTTCATGTCTCCTCTGACACAGGTATGACCTATTGCCATGTCTTCCTGTCTGGCATAATGATGGTGGTTCATGTCTGTCTTGCAATAATGCTGCATTTAACTTGTTTTTTTATTTCTGGAAAATTAGCTCTATCTGTAATATGATGCAAATCAATTGTCAGGGTTCCTTAAATTATAATTAAACTTATTAAATTTGTGGATAAAAACAAATACTTGACATTGCTGTTGGAGTTGCTGAATTACAGCTTTTGTTGTCCTTCAAAAAAAATCTTGATCTAACAAGAGACACTGAGAGATTATATCATGCTCTGAATAGTGATCTTAAACATAAAACAAGAGAAATAAAGGCGATAGTCAATTTACCAAAAAAACCTCCCAACAACCCAAAACAAACAACCCACAAAGAAAACACTGGAGCTTCTGAGGTATGTTATGATTGTACTTGTTGATAAAACTTTTTTTCAGTTTTGGGATATTTGAAAACACAGAACTTCATTAAAGGAACAAATTTCAGACTCTGGCTATTCTGCAAGAGGACTCTTTAATAAGAACAATTATTTAGGGGACTGAATTATGTTTGCAAATGTAAGTAATTTCCACTCAGGTGTATGGTGTTGCAAACTTTATGTAATCAGTCTGATCTGATCGCTACAGGATGCGTAGTGGCATTGTGAAATAAGCTGATTACAAATTCTGACAGTATTCTAAGTATATTCTAGTGCAGTAATTTCCTCTGTTCTTGCCAATGAATGCAGTAGAAAGTGAAGAGTAAAACGAGATAGGGAATCATCTCATGATGAGCTTCCCCTGTCTTCTGCAAGGGGTGTTTGTATATGCGTAGCTATACAGAGTGATGAGAAATGGCCACAGAGCCCTGGACTCCTCAGTCCTGCAAGTGACATTGGCATGTCTGCAGAAGTGCCCCTCTCTGCTGTCCTCCAAACTGAAGTATAGGCCTTGATTCAACGGGAAATAAGGTTGGGTCATCTGTGTGAATAATGTTAGTAAAGCTTTAAAATATTAGTTCGTCATTGTTAACATTGATGGCTTATGCGCAATGTAGAGTCTGAAGTAACTCAAGCCTAGTTAAACACAGGCTAAAAATTCAGTAGGGCCATGGATTGTAATGGATCTCTTGTCGATAATCTAAATTTTGTAGTGGGGGGGAGAGAATGGGAGTATGAGTTGTTAGAAGTTTTCATGAAATTTCCTGAAAAAGCTGTTGGCTGTTGTTGGAAAGAGTTGCAAATAGTCGAACTAGGCATCTCCTTTCAATAGCTGCTGGGTGCTAATGGTGCTTGAAAAGGCTTGTAAATGGAAACCACCTTTGAAGGTGGCAAATAGTTTACATGCATAATACAAATTGAAAGAAAGTATATTTAGCTGTTTTAACTCTCACAAAGCTGCGTAATAAAGAGAGGAAAGGAGTCTATGTCAACCCTTGATCACAGTGCCTGAATTCACAGCAAAATGTGGAGTGAATCCTTTAAAACCTTGGCCAGAAGAGTCCCTAAGCCTTGGGTTATAAAAGTTTTGGGAAATAACATGGGCTTATCTTTTCTTAAAGAGGTTCTCATTTCCCCTCACAGTATTTTACATTTGGAGAATGTTTAGATGTAGGTGTAGCTGTATTTATTTTCATTTTTTTAATTGCAGGGGTAATTTTTTAAGCTATTTCTGGTATAATGGTGGTGCAGTCATTTCTGGATTGGGAGCATCTCAAAGGGTACCTCAGCAGGAGGACAAGGCAGGTTCTGTGAAGAAGCTCATTTCCTCACTTTTACTGGGGTAGCCCTTGGTATCAGTCCCCAAGGAGACTGGGTTTGTGTTGTGTGTTGGGGAAGGTATGAGAGGAGGGGGGCTATGGGGGGGTTGTTTTAAAAGTTTGAGCAGGATCTGTCAGGAAGGGAGGCTTGCTAAATATTTGCTTGAACAAGAGGGGGGAAAAAAATCACAAGCAAATACTGCCACCTGTAATGGGCACTTGCAAGCCTGGACTGCTGAGGATTTGGGCATTCATTATTTTGGGAGGGGACTTGGGTTCTGTTTTCCAAGGTCAAAGCTTTTGATTTGCTATGTGTATTTATCCAGAAAGTGTGTTGTATGCCCTGAGTTCTGCTTCCTCATTTCTCCCTCAAGGTGGCTCTTGAGGAGCTGGAATTGGTGTATCAGGACAGAAGAGGAAAAGAAAAAGGATGTCTCATACTTCCAAACTTCTTAAGAAGTAGCAGGGGAGAAAAAACGTTTCTGCGGTCCGAACTTCCAGATCAAATATATTCCAGTTGCATCTTTTTTATATACCTATTCCACAAAATAACCTGACAACAGTCATTCTGGCATCTTTCTTAGAAGTAAGCCGTTAATGATCTGTAAGAGGACACTGTCAGCTACAGGGACTGATGTTTGGGTAGAATTACTGATGAAATAGTTTATTTTTTTCAATTTGTGCTTCCTCTCACAGTTCCTCTTTACCTGCATGAGTTAAAGTAGGAAGATGTTTCATCTTTTCCGATTTGAGTTACTAAGGAAAATAAGGAAGATAAATAGGTGTTGGAAAGGATATCTGCAATACCACCTACCCTGGATATCTGCAACACCACCTACCCTTGTATGGAACTTTTTAATATTGGTTCCAGTGAAAGTAATGCTATGCTTAAAGAAAACTCTGATGTATGTTGTTTTTTATGTTAAATCCTGTAAGAGATGCTGTCTATACAAAGCTAAGTATAACCACAGAATAGTTTATTCCTTCTTCAGTTTTGCCAGCTTCTGTTTTATGGCTAGCTTAGCTTCTCTTGGGATGCTAATGCTATCTTTCCCATGAGAGTTAGGATTAGATGCAAGCAGGCCTGTGAAGAACAGTATAGTTCATAAACAAAAAATGTAAAATAATTAATTAAAACCCACAGTGCTCCATCTGTTTAGGTCAGGAAGACGAGGTAAGCATTCATCAATGAATGAAGAAACTTCTTTTTGCATCTCAAAAAGCATCTTTCATATAAACTGCAAAATGATATACAGACCTGGATGTGAAGGTGTTATAAAAATGGGGTTTGGAGGACTTTTGTTTATGGAATGGTGCATTTAGCTGAAAGGGTTGTGCATAAGCAGAGACTGTATGTGTTAGAACTGTTGACTGTCACATTTAACAAAAAGCAATTATCTACCATAGTAACCATGGCAGAATTCAGAAAATATTCAGACATAACGCAAATACCTAAAAATAATGCTAAAGGTATACCTTCAATCCTCAGCATGTTTTTCTTGATGAAAAACAAAGCCAGAAATACAGAATTATAGGTGAGAATCTACCTTTATGTGTTCTGTAATGCAGCTGTTTTCACAAAACTCTTTATATGTTAAAAGACACAAAAGAATGCCTTCATGGTACTTCCAGCTTAAATCTAATCGTTGAGCTTGAGTTACACTTCTAAGAACTAGGTGATTCTAAAGGCTGGGATGGTAAGTTATCTCAAAGGAAGGAAGTAGTTTGTTTTGTGTGGTTTTTTTTTTTTTAGTCTCTTCAAAGTATTGTAATTGATCTATATTGAGGAAAACCTTGTGTCCTTCATGGGTGTGAACACAGAAATAAAAATGTGGCCAAATAATTACAGTATGAAGAACTGGAATTCTAAGTCAATGCTGTTTGACTCTGGTAAGCTCCCAGGTAGAAGTTGAGATACTAAGAATTGATCCAAATTCTGGAGAACTGGAGTAGGAGTTGTATGAGTTTTAGATTAAAAGTAATATGCTTCTTGGTAATAAATACCTGGCAAGTGTAGTGTTTTTTAACTGTGTAACTTGAAGAACTCCAAGCTGTCCCTTTTATAGGAGGAACTATTGAGAAAGGTACTAGGGTTGCAATTTCTACTCCTGCTACATGGAGGTGGTCTTTATGGTATTTTCACTGTACTGGTATCTCGGATCTTTCTCCACCTTATACAGTGCACAGTGAGACTCTTCTAAGAAATGTTCTTTTTGTATTTTATCACAATTGGACCCAAACATTTCAAGCATAAAACACAGCAAAGAAATAGCTCCTGCCTTACTGCTCAGGTTCCCCTGTTGCCAGTTTTGGAACCATCTTCATTGTGTTCTCTTGATAGATATCCTCCTGGTGAAGGATGCTTCTGAGGCGACTTGTCTGTTTAGTTACTGAACATCTGGTTGAACATCTGACAGCCAGAATATCTTCTAAATATGTTTTTTACTAGGTCTATTGCTTATCTGCAGCTGTTGGTTTATCTCGGTGGCTGTCCTGGGTCTATAATTTTTCTCAAGACCAATATTTTGCCACAGCTTGCACTTCCATCACTGGTGTTGGTTGTGTGCCTTTTTGATAGGACTTGGACTTTCTCGTTCATGCATAGTGATGTCAGTTCTTAAGGTTTGGTTTTGGGTTCTGCTACAGCTGTGACTTGCCTGCCACGTTTGGCCCTTAATTCCAAACCTTTGCAGCTAAGTGCGTGCTTAACTTCAAACCTCTGGTTTCCTTGGCTCGTCCTAGACCTTGCCACTTGTCCCTCTGTAGGAGTGGAACTTTGCAGTGACATTGGGAGTGTGCGTGGTACTGAAGCTCCCAAAGAATGAGGGACAGCAAGAAGGCAGAGGAACAACTATAGCTCTTATGGTAAGGGGGTGATGCAGATGGCAGAAACATGATGGAGGTAGAGATGGACCATTACAGATTTGAGGGTTTTTTTAATACTATAATATTTATAGTATAAAAAAAGAGATGGAAATTTGGGAGTGACTGACAACCTAGTTTTTTGAAGAAATTCTCCTTGTAATACATCTGTGTGTCCTTGCATACTCTTCAAGCACTACAGTACAGGTCAGTAGCTTGATCTTGGGGTGGTTTTGAACCGATTTAACTAGCTGCTTCAATGTGTGCCCTTAAATATAGGGGTTACCCCATCAGCTTAATTGGGAGTGCACACGGTGTTGCAGATAAGGTTGTCTGACAGAACCTTGCTGGTTTAGGACACCAGTTGCTCAGGAGATGCAGCATCTCTGGTGTGCTGCTGAGCCCTGTCCTTCCGAATCCGGAGCTGAGCTTTGCACATTCCCAAAGGGCAGGCAGCAATGCCCGTGATCTCTGGTTCCCATGGCATTGAATCAAACTCAGCATTAGCACACTCTATAAATACCTCCGCGTGTATCTGTATATAACATCTTTGTGTGCAATTTCTTTCTTCGGAGAGATTTTTTTGAAAAACTATTCAAAGGAAATAGGTCTCCTAGTGATTGAAAGAAAACAAATGACAGGCTCTTTCCTGTGCTGGGCTGAGTCACTCGCAGTGTGCACAATTAACAGGTGCGCGGCGGCAAACTGCGCTCTGCAGGCAACCCTAGGGAGGTTTTGGAGTCCTGAATGTTGAATGAGTTTCTTCTGTAGCACTGGGTTTGAAAGGATCAGCAAGATCCTGAGCGTCTCAGTACCTCTTTCATTCTCCTGTAAATTTTTCCCTCTGGATAAGCACTAGTTTTAACTTTGTAGGTTTTCTAGGGAGGGATGCAGACCTCACGCGTGTTTTCTTCCTTGTCGTGCTGACGATACAGCTGTAGGCTTTGGCTGGAGCTGGAGTGTCTGTATGTAGCTTCCTTGTTTGAGTCAAAGACGAGATCCAGCCTAGCTCTTGCCTTTTAATCTGTTGCTGGGCTGGCATCTGGTGACGCGTTGAGCTAAGCTGGCTGCAGCGAGTTAATAGAGAAGACGAAAGGTGTCAAACCCCTGCAGAATGGCTTCAGTACTTGTGGTGTCTGACCCGTATCCTGAATGCTGAAAAAAAGATGATAAAGCTGCCTCACAAGAAATTACAGAATTTTTTCCTTAAAAAGGTAAAATGCTTTTTTGTTTTGCTTGCTGCTTTGCTGGCTTTAATGAGGTTGATGACAAATGTTGACAATTGCGTTGTTTTTGTGCAGTCAGCCTTGTGATTCCTTTGGGCTTGGATGTCTCAAACTATTCTCTTGATGTAATGTTATTCTTGGCTTGCGGTTTGGGACACAAAAATCATCCAAACTGTACTTGAGCAGCATGCTACGTGGGTTAGTTTGGTTACAGCTGCAGTTTCCAGGTTCTGTCACCCTGTTGTGTTATGCTGTCTTTTAACTTTGCTCCTTGACTCAGCGGCACTGTGTGTTCTGAACCTCTCAAGCTCAATTTTAGTGCAATTTTTTTTTTTACAGTGTAACAGAATCATTTAAAAGAAGTTGATATTAAAAGATGATGGGTGCATATTTTGCCTGTAGGCTGTATGTTTGTACTCTTTCAAATATACTTTCCTAACTCAGTAGAGAGATAGAAACATCTAATAGAACACATTATAATTTCAGGTAGAACTTAAACTAAAGTAGTTTTAAATAAAAACTATCCCTAGATTCTATTTTTCTATTCAGCACTATACCTAGCTAGCTGTTAAGTGTTGTCACAATTAGCTATCTGAAATAGCACTCTTTATTGTCTGCATTACCTATGGATCCTATTTTGGCAACATATAGACGTTGATCCCATAGGTCGTAATACAGAAACGTGTTTTTTTCCCCTCTCTCTCCTCATCTTGGTTACTCATACACTCAGTTTATTAGTGGTTGATCCAAAGTGCAATCTGTAGAGCATCTCAATTTCAGTTCAGGGCTCTCAGTTGTAGTGAACTGGAGTTTTGAATTTTCACTCTGCAGTATAATTTCGTACTGATACCTGTAATATGCTGCTTCGTAATAAAATATTCTCCTTGGTTATATTTTAACTAAGACAATTTTAAAGGGGTACAAGAGAAGACAGTAGCGTTCCTGCCAAATTATTTCAACAATTTTGGCACCTTCACTGATGGAGATGTCTTACTCTGGAGTAAATTTCTAGTATGTAAATGTTGATATCGCTGTTATGCTGATGAAATGTGCTTTTGGTGTTTCTTATGTTGACTGAAAAGAATTTTCCTTTTTATTTTTTGAGTATATACTCCTTACTGCTGGCAATATCTGGTCAAAATGATCATGATTCCACTGGGGTAGCATAGTAACTGTGGATCTTCTGTTATGCTCTTGCATACGGGACCAAAATCTTATGATTTATTAATGTTGGTTAAAGTGCAAGAGAAAGATGAATTACACTAGATTTTATTTTTAATGTATTTGCTGAAAATGTATTTAATTGAACCACTTGTTTAAAGTGTGTTAAAGCGAAGGTGGGTGCATCCAAGAAGGTAATGAGCATAATTTAACATGCAGATAGCAGCAGGGCATCGATAGTCTTGGGAGTCCCATAGCAACGTGCTCTTTCATAAAAAGGTGTTATATCTGTTGTGTGGCACCATACCAAATAGGATTCACTACTTCTGTTGACGATTCATATGATTTCTCTGGAGGCCCATGGGATTTGATTTAAGTTGCAGGAATCAATAGCCTATGTGATCTCACATTACCTGATTACAGTACAGCTAGTCAGCATTGAGAATTTTATTTCCCTTCCTTCTTAACGACTCTTGCATGTGAGCATGTGGTATTGGGGTTAAAAAAAGAAAAAAGTAATCTCCAATAATTGGAAGATGAATTAGGTGGACTGTGTCTTTGAGTGGTGGCTAGGAAGAATTAATGGTATTTTTTGTAGGTTTTTTTTTTTTTTCCCAGTGGTAGTCAGATATGGAGTTCAGCTAGTGGTTGCTTCCTTTACCTATGTGGCTACTGTCACAGCAATATCCTTTTGAAGCAAGTTTTGAAAAGGACCTGCAGCTCCTTTCTTATTTTTTGTGAATATAACTTGACAATGGTCTACCTGATGGCTATCCTACCTGAATTTTGTTAAAACATCTGTGCAGTTAGATAGCTAAAAGAACATGCTCATTACTTTGCATATGAAAGAATACCCCCAAATGGACAAGTTCCTTAAAATAACAAAGTAGATCAGGTCTTGGGACCTGATCTACTTTTATCTAGTAGATACTAGAAAATGTATCTACTAAAGAATGACATCAAATTGGTTAATAGCAGTGAAAGACTCCTTCAGAGTTTACTCTTCACTATTACAGACTGAAGCAGCAGTTGAGCGTCTTACTCACCAGGCTTTACTGGCTTGCTCTTTGTGTCTGCACCAGCAGCCCTTAGACAAGTGAATGGTTCATTTTATGTACATGAGGGGTGGTTTCAGAGTCAAGTCTTTAACAGCCGTGTGTGAAAATATGACTTTGCCCTGGAAAGTGACTGAAAACTGGAGCGTTGTGTTTCAAGCTTTTGCAATATTACTCAGTGGTTCCTTTTTAGTTGGTAACAGTGCATTTAACAACCTTGTTGTCTACTGAACTTGGAAAGAACTCTTGGCTTTCCAAAGCTGCTTGATGTGTGAGTGTTCTTCCATGTCAATTTGTTTGCAACCCAGTTTCTTCTGAAAGCTTTGTCTGAAACAATAGTGCAAAGGCAGAGAGGGGTGTTCTTCCTACAGTACAATAACATTGGATTAGGATGTTTTGTGAAATCAGTATGCATAGAAAATTCAACATCACATAAGCTGTTTCATTTAAGGAATGGATACGAAAATCATTCCTTGTAGTAAACTATAATTCAGTAATTGAGTCAGCAGGAAAATAAAAAGCTAGTGAAAAACATTTTTATTTGAATGACATTCTGGCAGAGAAAAATGGGTTTTATTAAAAATGCATAACTTAGAGTTTCAGTGTTTAATAGCAAAATGCAATCTCTGCTAATAGGAGAAAAGCACTTAAGGAAAACAAATTAAGACTTCAGCTGATCCACTCTTTTTTTAGGGATCTGGTGTGGTAAATACTGATTGTATAATTTATGGAAATGTGTATGTTCTTTGGAGCATTAAGAGGGAGGATCTTTAATTTTTTTTTCAGTGTTGTGAAGAACGACTTGGTAATGACTCCAGTATTGGCAGAGTATTGCTCTATTATAGCTTGTGATAAGTGTCTTTGCCTTTTCTCCATCACCACCAATAGACGCTTCTGTCCTTAGGGAACGTATGGCTGTGTCACTGGTACAATGGAGAGCAGGATAAAAGGATATAACACCGGAGGAGTCTGACAGTGCAGACTTCTTTAGTGTCTTTCTGTACATTCGCACATATGAGAGCCATACATATGGGCAAGGTGTTTTGTGATCTGTTTCTGGTGCTTTTTCGTATTTTCTATAAGCAATGTATTTCCTATACATGTCTATAAGATGACCTTGCTTTGTCATTTGCATGCTTGTTCTCTTGTGCTCTGAGGGATCTAGGCAGCTTGTTGAGTTGAGGCACTGCTATATCTTGGTGCTGAGGGCTGTCCAGTTTGGGTGGGGGACTGGAACCTTTCAGAATGGAAGGGCTTCCATGTCATCTCCCCCATGTGCACGCACCTCCTGTAATACTCACACTTGTGTTTTCTGTCCTTGGTGATGATGTTGGTCAGCACAGGGCCAGCCCTCGGGAGTGGGGTGGAATTTTGGTGGTGTTTACCATTTGACTCTTGCAGACGGTGTTGAGGTATTGAAATGGGCCTCATCTGGCAAACAGTCTGCTTCTATCATGGTGGGACACTGTTAGAGAAAGATGTGGATAGTCCTCTCCAAACATGTTAGAGTGTGGGAGGCATAAGGATTCATTTGTGGACTTATTTGGAGCGAGTGCCTGGGGCTTCTCTTGTGTTTTGTTTTCTAAATAACCCACTAACAGGGGTGTGTGCATGTGTATATGTGGAGAGTTTTCCCAATATCTGTTGCGGAGAAGGCACAGGTTGGCTCAGTTGTCACCTGGAGCTGCCCTCCTTGGCTCAGTCTGCAAAGACCTGGGTGTTTAGTTGGTGAGCTCTTGATTTTGTGTGTGACATTGGCCCACCGTGACTGCTGTTGACATTGCTTTGTCTTATAAGTGCTAATGAATCTTCATTCTACTACTGTGAGGACCGAGATAGAAAAGCAAAATGACTTCAGTTTGGCAGTTGTAGGGATGCTGTTGAAACCAGGCATGGGAAAGGAGGCTTTGTGTTGTTCTCAGACTGTTAAGCTGCCTAGAGCTCTTGTGGTCTGGAGCCAGCAAAGCCACTGACCAGGTGTGAGGACAAGTGACTCTAAGTACAGAGACCTGGGGCTAGTCAAGTCAGGTATCTTCCCTGTGGGGCAAGGGGAGGAGAAAAGGTTGGAGCTGGGACAGCAGGTCGGGGCAGAGCTCTGGAAAGCCAGTCTCGTGTTGCTGCTGCAGGGATGGGGCAGGCTGGAGGGTGCTCTGTTTGTCACTTCTGCATGCCCAGGGCCAGCTGCTGCCCTGCATCTTGCAGCAATATCCCAGGTAAGACTGGGCAAGGGGGAGACTGGTTTGTCACATCTATTGCTGTTTCTCTAGGCAACCACCTGCTTTGCTTGTGCATGGAGTTGCCCCCAATGCTAGATTGTCTTCTGGCTGTGAAATGGTGTTAAGGAATAAATATAATATTTTGAACATACAGTATTAACTGCGAGTCCAGGTCTTTACAAGGAACCTTGATGAAAATTGTACTCTAGAAGGTATGTATTAATAATAACCTAGATCTCCTGAAGTCCAGAACAGGTAGTGGCTGGGCATGTCTCTTTAAGCAAGGGATTGCATCCAGAGAAACAACCGACTAACTCTTGAAGCAGCTGGCTTCTGAGAAGAGCAAAGCAGAAACAGCTGGACGTTATTTCTGGCTGGGCTGCCAAGGTGCAAGCAGGAGAGTCTAGGTCTCTTGGTCATTCATGGTCAATTAAATCCTTACCTACTGCTGTGGCAGAAGGCAAGTCTTGGACCTGCCTGTGTGACAGTGGCAGGAATTAGGGCTCTTTAAGCTTTTAGCTCCTGTGTTGTCACTGCACTGTGAGTGGCAGGGGATGCAACTGGGTGTTTTGTTGGTAGTCTGTTTTGAAAGGTTGCAGGGAAAACTTTCTAAAGCATGCAACTCCTAAATTTAAGGAGATGTTAACAAGACAAGCATGCTTTTGAATGTGTTTCCTGTAGCTTGAGTACTATGTTAAATTCTTGGTAAGTGTCAGCTTGGAATGAAGTAGACTGCTCACAAAAAGGGGAAATTTTTTTTCTTCAAGTCAAGGCAAAGGCTTTTAAAAGGAAAGCAATAAAATTGAGTTAAGTACTAGTTATAGTGGGGCATGTATATTAATATTAACATTCAATCATGTGTAAAACACTACAAATATTTTTGTAAATTGCAACAAAAGAATTGCATTCCCATATAAAAAGAGTATGAATGTTGAGTATAAAGCACTTTTGAACTTAAATTGCTTGATGATCATTTTCCAAACTACACTGGCAGTTTATCTTTATATTTACAGGATTATATTCTGTTCTTCCCCCATACAATGAGACTTGTACATATTTCTGCCCTCTGTATTGGTGGCAGAGTTGCAAAGGAGTGTTTTATTTGGGGGAAGCAGGGAAGGGGTGTTTTTTTTTGAGCTAAGGAATGTACATATTTTTCTTCTCACTTTATTCTCAGAAGTAGCTGAACCAGTCAAGCTTGAAGGTTTGCAAAAGAATTGAGCCCGAGGCAGTCTTCTGGCATGGAATAGACTTGATGTGGCAGAAATAGGAGCAACTGAAGCATAATTCTGTGATGGGGATGTGTCAGCGAAATCAACAGGAGGTAGTACAATACAGAGGGAGAACACAATTCAGCTGTTGGGTGACTGTCTTCTCCAACACACACTACAAACTCCCCCCCCCGCCCCAAACTTGAGTGTCTTGAGTGACACCGTGCCTAATTCTGTGAACATAACTCAAAAACATCTAATTGCGTACACCCCTGTGCTGTGTCAGTGGGACAGCTGCTGCTGTCCCAGGTTGTGTAACTGGATTGCAGGTGTGATGCAAATCAAGATTAAGCCCAATCTGAGAATTTGTTGTATGTGTGTCAGTGCAGCCTGGGTGGAGTTGTGTTGGCGTGTCATTTGCTGTACGAGGTATGGCAATCATTTCAAGGTCTAGTAATAATAGGGATGCATATGGACAAGTCTTTATTCCTTGACTTGAAGTGGGGAAAAAAAGGGTTGCTTTTAAACTGTCATGATGTTCCTAATGGGAGGAAGAGAGGTTTGGACTGAATAGCAGTAGTTAGGTGCAACAGATTTATATGTAATGTGAAAACTCCCTGAATTCTAATATGAATTAAGGAAGTAAAACAGCAGTGGTATTTTCCTGAGCCCAAGTGCTAGATAGGGCTGATCCACATGTCTTTACTGGCAGGCTTCCTTCTTTCCCCTGTTTAAAAAACAGAGAAACAAGGAGGGGAAAAAAAACAACCAACCCAAAACCCCCACAAACAACAAAACCAAACAAAACGCCCAAACCAAAACAACCAAAACAAAACCAAACCCCCAGAACCCCAACAAAAACCTGATAGTGATGCAGGAGGACCCATGGAAGTGACAGCAAATTCCCACCTCCTAGATGTACCTGTTAATTCTATAACATTGTTTATGTGAAGCCTAATTCTATCTAAACACAGCAATAAGCTGTTGATCAAGTGTGAAACAGACCTTGGGAGAGCTTTGAGGAAGAATTGTATTGTTTTGGACAAGAAAACACCCTTGGGACTGTAACTGCTACCAGGAGCTTGGGCTGTCTTGCTGTCCCATTGCCTGCCCTGCTCCACGAGGCATCTCTCCTGGCCATCATCCACCATCGTCTTCCCAGGAGGACTGGGGGAAATACTGGGGAGAGCAGGACCTGGCTGTGGTGTGCTCTTGGAGAGTGCTTTTGCCTCCTTGGCTGAGGATGAAGGACCGCTTGATCTGTTTCCTGAAGCTTGTGGGTCTGCAGTGTTAGGTGATTCTTCTCTGCCAGGCTCTTGTTCTGGTAGGACTGGGAAGGCTGGGGAATATAGGGTTTAACTTGAGGAGTGGGCTAGGGCTCCAAGATGGGAAGAAGCACTGACAGGGGGCTGAGCTAAGGAATGGGGGTTTTGACACTAACGTTTGTACAATTGATGTGAATTTACTTAAGTATATCTTCTAATTTATTATCTCATTTAAAGAATTGGTAGGTCAAGAGGAAGAAGACCTGAAACACCATTGTAAGATTGAACAAAAGAAAATCAACAGAAAACACTTTGTGGTGCCATGTGTTTATATACACCAACCTCTGCCTTGTGTAGGTGTGTGTTAGGATAATAAGAAATGTTCTCTCCAAATTCTTGCATGGGAGGGACATCTCCCCTGGAGTGCAGAACAGTAGTAACATCTTTGAAGAGTAGTTGCTATAACAACTACTGCCTGAGGGCCTGGTGCTGAGTGTGCAGAAAACACAAGGTTTGAGTCTTACGTGAGGTTTTCTAGTATTGTGCAGGTCTCTGTATAGCTAGTTTTTGAAATGTGCAGTCAAAAATTAAAATGCCCGTTGGAGAGGTATGGCATGTCACAGCTGGCTTTCCCCCTTTTCTCCTTTTCTGGCGCATCTCTCTCCTTCATTAACACATTGCTTGACATTGTGCAGGGTCTTTTGAAGAGGTGGTATGACTGATCCACTGCCATTTCATGAAAGTTTTCACTCAAAATACCTCTTTCTTTTAGCTGGAGGCAAATACTGGTACTTTGTTCTTCAGGATCTTGCCACCAGCATCTGGAAAACACCTCAGGGCTTCAGATATGTCCCAGTATGCTACGTGTTGGGGTGAATGTTAGTGTTGCAAGACCTTTAAGTTACAAATCTCTTCTCTAGAGTCTGGATGACTCCTGGCCCTGCTCTATTGCCTGCTGCATGCCCTGGAGGGCAATAATTTTTACTAGTAAATGTACAGGAAGATGGATGTGTGTTTGCTTTTGAAAGCAAAATGGATGCTGTCAAGCTGCTGTGAATGGGCTTCGAATCTCAAACAAGAGAAACATCCAAGAGCTGAGGAGTTAGCAGCCTGAAAAGCCCTAATGCACTCTGTCTGCTCAGCTGTACAACTAGAGGAAATTATTCCTGAGTCCTACAGTACTTCCAAGGTGGGCATATGATTGTCTTCTGAAAGGATCTTCCAAATACCTGTGTGTGATATCAGATGAAAACACAGGGCTCAGGAAGCTATTGCATAAGAACTATGTTGATCCCCAGTTTTCCTATGTTAGAACAGTGGGAAAATGGGACTACTTCGTGCCTGTGACACAGCTGAGTGTGACTGTGCTGTAGTTGCTGGATGTATCTCTGGAAAACAGCTGATGTTGCTTTCGTATCAAGTCTACTTTCTTCGTATCTTTCTTTGGTTGTTGGGTTTGTTCTTGTGAGAGGGTATGTGGCTCTCTGTAAATAGAAGCTTTTTTTTTTTGGTTTGTTTCTATTAATGAGTCTTAACTGTGGTGATCTTCAGGTCAAGTTATTGCAGCTTTACGCCGTGTTCTAGCCAATGTGGTCCATAACGCTGGAGACCCGAGTTGTCTCTTTGCTAAGAGGTCCCATGCTGTCTGCTCCTGTAACACTTGACTTAGAGTTTAACGTGCCTACTACACTTGCATTGCCTGGCAAAAAAGCCAAATGTATTATGGCTTGGAAACTTAGTAGAAAATTCATCTTTTAATGATGGAGAAATCTGCAGCCCTGGCAGAGGTGTCGGAGGCAGGAAATGATGTTTATGTGAAAGATATATAATCTCTCTAAAGCAGTGATTTCTAAGGAAACATAGATTTTTGGTTCTAAGATGATGGAGGGTTTTTTAGGGTTTTTAGTTTTCTGATCTATTGATGCATTTTTCTTGAGACAATATTTTTTTTGCCTTGTTGTACTCATGCCTTCAAGGGAGCGCATATTTTTTCTTGAGTTCTGGCAGCACTCTGTAGTGTTGGTTTTAGTTCTTATTTTCTGCACAGGCAGTATGCTAGATTCTTTGTTTTACCTAGATCTTGGGATGATAAATATTGTTTTCTTGATCTGAAAATCAGAGCTTTCTCCTAAATGGCTTGATGCTCAGTGGTTCCAAAGAGGTACTTTTCCCTGCATGGAAATCTGTCTAACGGGGAATGTGCCTGCAAGTGCTTCTTGCGCTGTCATTCAGGTTATTTATCCTTTGAACTGCAAAGCTAGTGATGTATTTTAGAGGGGAGAAGGAGTTGTCACCTTGGGGAACCAATTCACGAGTATCTTGCATTGAGCACATTGGTTTCCTTACAGTGCCACTGTCTCCTTTGTAGGTGTCACAAATAGCAGTAGTAATGAGATTTTTTTTTTTCCCTTTGATTTATTGTTGTTCCATTTCCTGGATGACTTTCTGAAAGATTTCTTTCAAAGCTTTGGTCTTTTTCTCTCTTTCTTTATCTTGATCTTCTTTAGCAAATAATCTTCAGTTTTAGAAAGCAATAAGCTGCTAATAGCACAGCTCAGTGAATGATGAATTCACATGAAATTGTGAATTTTGCTAATGCCAGGACAGTATAAATGTTATCAATTGGCTTAGTCCTCTTACTTTTGTTGCCTCTTCTCCTATCAGGACAGGCTAAGAGAGTTGGGGTTGTTCAGCCTGGAGGAGAGAAGGCTCCAGGGAGACCTTAGAGCAGCTTCCAGTGCTGAAAGGGGGCTACAGGAGAGATGGGGGGGCTCTGGATCAGGGGGTGCAGGGACAGGATGATGGGGGACAGCTTTAAGCTGAAAGAGGGGAGATTTAGACTGGCTATTAGGAAGAAATGTTTTCCTGTGTGGGTGGTGAGGCAGTGGCCCAGGTTGCCCAGAGAAGCTGTGGATGCCCCATCCCTGGAGGGGTTCAAGGCCAGGCTGGATGAGGCTTTGAGCAACCTGGGCTAGTGGGAGGTGTCCCTGCCCATGGCAGGGGGGTTGAAACGAGGTGATCTCTAAGGTCCCTTCCAACCCAAACCATTCTATGATTCTATTTAAGCACAGTTATCTAGTACATAAGTTCTTATATATGAGCTAAATAAATTTCATAGGAGAGGAATGTAAATATACATGAATGGAAAAATAAAGCAAAGCCTGCAGGTTTATTTATATCTGTTATTGTAGGCAACGTCATTTGAGCCCTGTCTTTAATAGTGGTGCAGCAGGATGGCTACGTCTACCAAATTGCAAGTCCAGTTGTTGAAATCTTTAACAGTAATTAAATCTCCTCAGAGTAGTTGTCAACTTACCTGACGGTTCAGAGCCTAAAATGCCATGATGCCTTTGTGCTTACGCAGGAATTTTGGGATGTACAAACAGTAGAGTAGTTGCTGGTCTTGCAATAAAGCTACATTAACTTAATCTATCTCTTAAGGGTGGAAACCCAAATGAGAGGCAAGGATTAGGGTAGTGGGCTGCAAGTGAGAATATTTGGATGCTGTTGCTGGCTTTGTTCTGTTATTTTGGTTGAATGTGCCTGTGTCCTGGGCTACAACATCCCCTGCTTTTAGGTTGTGTTTGTGCTTTTCTGAAATGGGACATGGGCAAAACCATGAAGCTGTGTTCTTGTTGCTCTGAAGGCTGCTTCTTCTCAACTCTATTTACTTTTTCTTGTCTCTTCCCTGAGTGAAATTTGGGAACACAATATAAGCAGCGTCCTCCAGAATGCATTCTAGTCAGGTCCTCTGAATATTCTAAGGTTCAGTGTTACATGTTGCTCTTCTGGTGTAGAGTGAACACAGAGAAGCTGTAGGATTCCTGCTTTGGCAAAATGTCTGTCAAAGTCCAAATGACTTTCTCTCGCCCTTGTTCTAGTACTAAAGCCTTTCTACAAAGACAGGTGAATCTTGATGGCTTAACTACCTTCTTGCTTCTGCTGAGATGTAGTCTATTTTGAAAAAAAAAAAGGTTATTTGGGCTCCTCTTAAAGGAGAAACTTCACTTCCCTGATGAATCTAAGGCATATTCTTAATCTCCTGGTGTGTTGGGTTTTTTTTAATGCTTCTACCCTTAAAGGATCAGCTAGTGGCTGAACATGGAGATGTTCCTGTCAAGTCCACTGCTCACTCTGCTTGCATTGCATCCAAATAATGCGGTTTTGAAAAATGAAACTTTTTTCTTCACCTAAACGACTTTATCCTCTTTGTTACATCCTCAGATGGTCTCCTGTCCTCTGGTATCATGCCTGTATGCTTTGCCTGCTTTTTAAGTGACTTCCCATTTGTTTTGCCTGTTTCCAGGACTCAGCACTGCAGCTACCAACCAAGCACACATGCTGTGCACCTTCTGCTGCAGCCACAAGTCATCCTTCCTGCGAGCGGCTGCTCCAGTGTTCTGAATGTCGTTCAGGCCAAGTTAATTTTTCTCCCTGTTTTGCCAGTGTGATCTCTGTGTTTGCCTTTTTGCTTTAATTAGTGTGGCCCTCCATTTCTTTAATTACAGCCCCTGGAATATGGGTATCAAGTGTCTGTGGAGTGAGTGTATCCTGTATGTATTGTTGCACACACAGCTGTATTTTCTTGCTTGCCATACTGAGTCCAGTAGGTATTAGCACTGACATGTTCCATCTTTTTTTTTTTTTTGTAGTTTTCCAGGGTGGTGCAGCACCCTCTTCCAGCAGTCACTGCTGACCTTCAGAAATTATTTTGAAGAGAGAAACATGCAAGTATTCAGTTTTCAAACTCTCAGGCAGTATAAAAAAACCAAAAAAACAAAAAAAACCCCCAAAAACCCAAAAACCTGCAAGCTTGGCACAAGTCTTTTCTCAATGACTTCTAGTGCTATACATAAAGGAAGGTATGAGCCATGCAGAAAAGGTACCTTCCTGTGCATTTCCAGATATCGTGCAGGCCATAACTCTCTTCTTTTTTTTTTTTGGGGGGGGGGGGGTTTGTCACCTGTGTTAAGTTTGATGCAGACTGTGTGAGGAGGAAATATATTGTATTGAAATCAAGGATGCTTATGCAATCTTTAAAACTTAAAGGGAAGTAGGCAGTGTTGAGGGAAAAGCAAATATTAATATTTTTTAATGGCTATCTCCCAAGGAAGTGAGGCTTGGATGGTGCCAGTGCTTTTCTATGTCACAATACTAGAATCCAATAGACATGTGGAAATGTTATGAAGGAAATACAACACGTCTTTAGCTTGAGCTATGGATGGCTTTCTTTTGCCATAAAATTTTATATTGAAGTTTCTTGCTTTGCTCAGAGCTCTTGGATTTAGGTATTCCTCAGCTCTGCTTTCAGAGGAGTAAGCTGTAGCATAAGGCATACAATTGTACCATACGATATGTCCCCCCTCCCCTTTCTGACCGTTGTAGTTAAATAACAAAGGAACAATGAATAGACTTTATTGTGCCTTTTTATTTATCTCTTTGGAATTTGGACTTGCCTTGCTGAGTTTTTTTTTTCCTGTGCTAGGTTATTTATTCCTCTCTCCATGATGCTGCGCTACACTTCTCACTTCTGAAAAAATGCCACACTAAAAAACCTCCAGATATCTTAACATATTGCTTTTCTAAGGGATTGTTTTTCTCCTCTTCTCAATCCATTGCTTGATGTTGTTTGAAATGAGCCTCTACAAGCCAAGTGATAGACTTACATAAAAAAGTTATTCTTGTTCCAAACTGGTTTAAAATTCTGTTGGATGTTATCTGTTATAACTATATAAATATATTTTTGTGAGTCATTCAAGCCACGAAAGTGGGAAGTGAATCTAGATATTTTTTCAAAATAAAGCTCCTGTATGAGCTCACTTGCAGCCGTGGGAGCCCTTTTTGTGGTTTTGTCACCTCTTCCCCAAAGAGTGGCTAGTTAACATCGGAAAAAATCCACTGTGTCTACTTTCTGAGTCTGGTGGGAGACAGAGTAATCTTAGTGCAAGACTGACAACTATTGTGATCAGAAGGAAAACTGACTAGAAAGGTCTCAAAGTAATTTTGACACAGCGGTTGGCTTTGTTTAACAGAAGACTGTAAAATGTGCATGGGTGTGCAGGGAAAAATGGGCCATTCATGAAAGCATTAAAAGTAAAAGTGTGCATCAATTTGAAGAGCTGTGGCTTGCCATGGTGTTGAGTATCGATGTTTGTAGGTGTTTTGTCATGGTTTAACCCTAGCGTCCCGCACAGCTGCTCACTCACTCTCCACTGGTTGAATGGGGGAGAGAATCTGAAGAGTAAAAGTGAGAAAACTTGTGGGATGAGATAAAGACAGTTTAATAAGTAAAGTGAAAGCCACACAAGCCAAGAAAAACAAGAAATTCAGTCACTATTTCCTATGGGTGTTCAGCCATCTCCAGGAAGCAAGGCTCCATCGCATGTAACAGTTACTTGAGAAGACAAACACCATCACTGAGTGTCTTCCTTTCCTTCTTCCCCCGGTTTTATATGCTGAGCATGATGTCATGTGGTATGGAATGTCCCTTTGGTCAGTTGGGGTCAGCTGTCCCAGCTGTGTCCCCTCCCAGCTTTTTGTGCACCCCCAGCCTGCTTGCTGCTGGGGTGGGGTGCGAAGCAGAAGAGGCTTTGGCTCTGTGTGAGCACTGCTCAGCAATAGCTAAAACATCCCTGTGGTATCTGTTTCCAGCACAGATCCAAAACATAGCTCCATAGTAGCTGTGATGAAGAAAATTAACTCTATCCCAGCCCAAACTAGCACACTAGCAATAGTGTAAGTAGAATTGTACACTGAGAATTGGACCTCTAATGTTGATTTGTCTGAATTACCTTCCAGTATGGACCTACAACTATCTTCATTTATTTGGGAGAGAACTAGCAACTCAAGTGCACCTGGGGGACAATATCTAGTTACAAAAACGGCCTTTCCTGCATAGATGAAGAAAATGCATAGCAGTAGTAATGGGAGAGGAAAAAAAACCAAGTAAATAAACCACAACAAAAAAAAACCCCAAAAAACCTCCAATAAAACCCCCCCAAAAAACCTTAGAATTTTTTTTTCTCCTTTATTTTCTCTGGCAGTTCAAAAATTCTCTAGTGCCTCATATTTTGACAAAAGCCATCACTTCATTATCAGTTTTTGGGATGATAATAATAAACTGTTATTCATTGAATGGCACAAAATGTCTAAGTTAAGATGCCAGTGAGAGACCTGTTGATTAAAAACAAATGGCAGAAGCAGCACTTGTAAACTTCAGGAAGCTGTTTTCTTTGTTTTGGTCTCTACCTTCCTGTTTGGTGGGATGGAGAGTGCAGGTTTAACTGTTGTCACCTTGAATGGCCTTCTGGTTTAGCACATTTAATTCTACATCGAAAGAGCAGTTGAAAATAACCATGTCCTGTTAAAAGTTGCAGCTGAACTCTCCAGCTTACTATCTGACTATGGTGAGAGAGACAAATTCAAGTGCAGAAAGCAACGTGTTTGATTCAAAGACAAGCCCCATGTCTACAGATGGTTATGCAGCTGTGTTTGTTGCCCCCTTAAGTAAACCCAGGCTGACAAAACCTACGATTTTCCCAAGCTGCTAAACAGAGTACTTGGTGCCAATGGTCTCCTGTTGCTGAACATTTCCGAGGGGGCAAATAGTCAATGGCTGCAGATGATAAAGCTGGTTACCCAAGGTGGATGTGTGTTTCCATCCTCGCATATAAGTGCTTCACTATAAATATGACAATAACTGCTTGCTGATGGCTTTTATTATTTTAGTGCACAGTGGGTGCAGCTGGTGTTTGTCAAGTCTCTGTGTTGAAAAGCTTAGAATTTGATTTTTTGGCAAGTTGCATTGGAAAAGGTGACAATATAAGGCATGTTAAGGAAAGAGGGACAGCCCAATGTTATTAAGGTTATGTAGCTACTTAATTTAAAAGAAAGTCAAGAATGAGTAAGATCCTTCTAGTACTTTTTTCCCCTCTCCTTTTAACTATTTTGTGGAAGAGCTTGCATGGGGAGCTTGTTCCTGAATTGAGTGGCACCAATCTGTATCAGTGAACCTTGAACAAAAAACATTGTTCGATTAAGAAAACATTTCCAGATTTTTCCTCCTCCTCCTCAGTCCGTGATGTATACAGCTTTGTTAGGAAGAAATGGAAAGTGAAGTCTTTCTAATATTTCATGCTTGGCATTCAACCTAGCATTAGTGAGCAGCCTCATGGTCAGAAAGGGTGCAAAACACAGCTTGCTGAATAAAATATGCCCAAGTCCTGGTTTTGGCCATGGTTTCCATGGCAGCATGGGGCACTGTGGCTTGATGCAGCTGAGGAAATCAGCCTCAAACCTGGCTGATGGCTTTTCTGCGTGCTTGCCAAGGGCAGTGGGAGGGATAAGCTTCCCCACCAAGGCTCGCTGGGTAGCAGTGCCTTGCACGGAAACAGATAGAGCTTATGGAAATAAATTTAAAGGCTGTCAGAGAGGAGAAGTAGAAGACAAGGCACTGAAAACCAGGCAGAATCACAGAGTCAGAATGGTTTGGGTTGGAAGGGACCTTAAAGCCCATCCAGTGCCAGCCCCTGCCATGGGCAGGGACACCTCCTACCAGCCCAGGTTGCTCAAAGCCTCATCCAGCCTGGCCTTGAACCCCTCCAGGGATGGGGCATCCACAGCTTCTCTGGGCAACCTAGGCCACTGCCTCACTACCCACAGAGGAAAACATTTCTTCCCAATATCTAGTCTAAATCTACCCTTTTTAAATCCATTACCCCTCGTCCTGTCACTACAAGAGCCATTAGAGACATGGGTGACCGGCACTGCCTAGTCAAAAAGACACGTGAGTGGGAGGAGAAGGTGGAAAGGAGGGATCTTGGCAACAGTCTTTAGAGGATTGAGATGAAAAAAAAAAAGACTTGAGAGAGAATGGATGTTTATTTTGGGGAAAGTGAAAAGGAAGGTAGGAGGGAGCTTCTGTAAGCTGTTGTAAGGAGCTGACCCAGGTGGTGGCCATTCATGTAGCCATCTGACCATGACATCTCCTTTCTTGCAGGCAGATGCCCAGGCAAGATGCAAATAGACAAGCGTAGCTAATGCTTTTGTTTGCTATTGCTTTACAAGCCCTCCCAGCCTGCATCACTCTAGAAGGATCTATATATGTATATTTTTAATTAAGGAGTTTAGACTGCAATCCTACAAGCCGATTTGAGAACCAGTATTTACAGATGAGTGACTTTTTTAATTTTCCTCTTACGTTTTTAGTGAAAGGCTTGTAAAGGGCGGGGGAAGAAAGATACTCTGTTTTGTAACTCAAAGTAATGTTATAGATATGGGAAAAGTGCTAGTGACGAGGTTATAGCCTTCAAGGTGCTTTTAGATTTAGACTAGCATAATTTGAAATACCACGTAGTTTTGGCATGAAGTTTACTTTGTGTAAAGTGTATTACAGTAACTTAATGTACGATAAGATAAAACAACTGAGTCTGCCTGTTTGAGATGAGTCTCCAAATGAAGAAGATTTGGACCTTTTGTTAATAGTAAAAAACACCTGAACTTTAGACACCTTTGCAAATAATGTAAACTGAAAGTGCCCCATAGCTGCAGACAGTTAGTTGGAGGTCAATAATGGGATGTTTCACATTAACAGAATTGAACAAAGGATGAGTACAAAAACATATCAAATCCGTTAATTCCTTTTAAGCTCCCACTAATCTATGTGATTATGGATAATCCTTTGGGATGGCACCAAAATCAGTATGGAGAGTGTAGTCAAAAGCACCATGTTCAGCCTTGCAGCATTGCTGGTAGCCCACTGGTGCTTTTCAGAAACTGCATTGCACATCGCTTTCTTCTCTTTGATCAAAAGATGAGTGTCTTCAAATTTAGAGGTGCCCCCATCAATGTCTTCTTTCATGTCCTCTGCCTTAGGTTTCCTCATGAAACTTACATTGGATGGTGCAAAGAAGACAAGTGTGTTTTTCCAAATGATCTAAAGATACAAGTTTATTTAAGTTGTGTTAAGTCAAGAATGGAGAGATTGAAAACAGGGAAGTTCCTGACTTGCTGGGAAAAAGCAAATGAATGTCTGTACGTTCATCTCTCTTTACAAGTCACATGCTGGAGATGTTGAATTCGGGCTTAATATTCTTTACCAAAACTGCCAAAGATATTAATAATGCTCTGTCTACTCAAAGGACCATTTTGACCTACCATGGTTTCCTCTCATTCCTTTCTTTTTCCACCCCTGCCACTTAGAAATGTTTCTAAAAACAAGCTGAAAAATCCAACCCCTCAGCTTGGAGCAAGGAATTAAAAAATGTGTTAGTTATGCTTAGACAAGTTAATCTTTCTTATTCCATGGACACATCCTTCTTCCTTCGTTCATCTCTGGGTTTAGTAAGTGAGTTTTGTTTTCAAAAGATGAAGATGCACTTCAAAGCAGTCTTGAATCTGATACCGGACAACGAAGAAGGGGTAGATATGGGGAAAGTGTTATTACAGTTGAAATATCACATGCTTCATTAGGAATGCAGTTTAATTGAAAATCATGTTTGGTTACAGTTTGTCTTCATAAGCTTTTATTTACTCTTTGCAGCCCTGATTTCTGTGCAAATAGCTCCTTCGAAGTTTCAGCAGCGTTACTGCCACCCCTTGTTCAGACAGACAGATGGTGTGCTATTAAATCCGCCTGATTGCTTCATCAACAGTGAGAGTCAGGATGAATGGTTTAGCTGGTTTTAGGGGGGGGAAAACTCCTAGAATTAATACTAAAACAAATTGCAGCAGCATTGTTCATCATGACATGTGGTAATGGGAACTCCTGAAAGTCTCACCTAGATTTTTCTTGTAACCAGTTGGTTCTTTCTACTTTACTGTAGTTCTTATGGTCTCCTTTTGGACTTTTGAGCCCAAATGTATTACACTAGATGGAAATAAACCTTGTGCTAAAAGAGAATTTAGTTAGGAGGAATTGCTATCTGGTATCAATTATAATAAGTTATCTTATTATGAAGAATTTTAAAAAAACTATAAAAGCATTGATCTTCTATGTTGAATAATTTGCAATGGCTCATGCAGGTGCTGAATCATCTGGCTCAAGAAGTTTGTTACAACTAATCTATCAGAAAATCTATCTATGGCTATTAATCACTGCCCTTTCTGACTTGTCAAAAGAGTCTAAATTGAATGTAGAAATGAAAAAGGGGAAAAAAAACCCCAAACCCCAAATTATTGGTCTCTTTAGTCTTATCCGAAATTAACTTGGTGACTCTTGCTTAGTTCGTGATTTTCTCTTTTTTGTATGTGGTGGTTGATATTTACCTGGGAAGCAACTAGCCCTGTTGGAGTCTTAGTGTGGTGAGGGGGTTTTGGTTTGGTTCCTTTTTGTGTGTGTTGTACTGGAGTTCAGTAGTATGGGGCGAAACAATTGCACAGTATCTACTTCTGAGAGTTTGCTTCCATTTTTATGTGGAACTACTGATTTAGGATCCTCTTTCTACTAAGTGATCAGTGTTACCTTCTACAGCATCTGGAATAGTGTTTTTTGATCCAAGCTGAACTCAAGACACCAAGTTGTGCAGACATACAGGATTTAATATCAAATGCAGAAGAGCTTTTAAGTCTGTATTGCTTCATTCTTTCAAAAACTGAGAATGAATGTGCTGCTTGCATCTACACATGTATCAGTTACTTCTGTCTGGTTGCTCTCAAACTGTTTTTTTTTTTCTTTTATTTATAATGGAGAGGATCCATATATGTGTTTCTTGCTTGCAAAAGACTCGGGTTTCACGATTCATTTTGAGCTATTTTTGGAGACCTGTTGATGTATGGCAATGTGTGAAAAAAAAACAAAAAGATCAAAAGCAAGTGGCATGATATGGGAGAAAGGGACAGTGGAAAGCACTTAGCTTTTCTCACTTTGTTTCATTAAACAAATAACACTTTCCAAGGAAAAATCCCTACCACTTCCCATGATTACTTAATACCTTTAAATGGGGAAGCAGGGTGGAAGACTTAAAAAACTGGATGATCAAACCCAGCACCATATGAAAAATATAGGAGAGCCTCCAGAGATGCTATTACAGGATGTGAGCCCTAGCAGCAGAAAAATTGACCAGCTATTCCTATACATTTAGAAATTCATGTTTGAAATAATATCTGCTGGTAAAATAAGAGGATCAGAATATGTCTCCAAACATACATGATTGCAGCCTTTCCAATCTACTCCAAAGATTACTTCTCCATCCACTTTCCCATGCTTCTAACTCACCTATTTTGTTTTGTTATTGAGGTTCACTTATATTTAAATATTGTCATAGATCTCAGCCACACTGGTTCTGATGGGCTTAAATAGCTTCTGTGATTCTCCGGTAGTCTATTTCACCCTTAATTTCATTTATTAGACTGCTCCCTCCCTCTATCTCTCTCCATTACTGTACTTTTCTCTCTCAATTGCACGGTTGCAAATGCTGATAATACCCGTTATTAACTCCCTGACCCTGGGCTTGTGGTGTATAGAGAAGTTGTTAAGAGTTTGAGTATTAACGATCAGAGCTGACGACGAGCTTCCCAAGCATGTTGCTGACCTGATGTATGGGGTTAATGGAACTGTTTGATCTATTTGATGATGACCAGTAACATTAAATATTTGCTGAGTAAACTTCTAAACGGCTGTTACAGATAGCAGATAAAATGAGTGCTAGGAGGCCTAATTCATACTAGTTTAAGAGCATGGCCATGAAAAATGGTCTTGTAGATGTTGCATCATTTAACAGCTCTTGATTTTGGGCTTAATGTCAGGCACTGTTGTAAAAAACACTGTCCTGCTGCATGATTAATATTTCTAGACACTTTTTCAGATAGTGTTAATAATAAATTTTTACAGCTACATCTTTGAAATAAATTATATTCAAAACTTTGTAGTGGTGGCTCTTTTGGCTTTGTGTCCCTTCTTGTGCAGTCCAAGACAAGTATTAAAGGAAATTAATAGTTTCAGTGTGGTCCAAAGGACCAGACACTAATTCAAATGCTTATGTTCCCTTTGGGGATTGAAACATGTTCTGTGTATGGCTGGGGAAGAGATTACACTTTGGTTTCCCCTGAAGGAACATGGTATACGTGCACCAAAATTACTAGGTGATCCAAACCACCGTGAATTAGTGTTGGCGATGGGAGGATTTGATTCATAATCCCATTGCTGCTCATAGATAAAACGGTACTGCAGGCATAGCGATGGCAGCAGATGAATTGGTGTTTTCTACTCTCAGGGAATGAAAGTTACATTGTAATTAGTCCATCCATACCTTTCTTAGCAATAAGAAGAACTGTCCCCTCATAACTTGTGTACGTTGGTCTCCTTAGCCGCTGATTTGCGTTGTGCACCATTAAGTATGTGGATTGATGTCTAGACCATTCGTGCACGTAATGGCATGGATGGACTTGTTTATTCCCTGAATTCTCTTTATGGACTCATTTCGATATAACACTTTTTTTCCAGTTACTGATCTGAGTAGTTCAGGAGATGATTGAACACTTGACAATTTTCCCCTTAGAAATGGCAGCGTAGCAGCTGGAGTGAAAACGTTCACACATATAATCTTCAGTTTGCATAAATCAGAAGGGTGACACTGATGTTTAGCAGCTGGGGATCTTGGCCAGCAGAGAGATAATGTACAATGAATAGAATTTGATTGAAGTGTGCTAGAAGGTTCATTTGTGTAAAAGATGTTATTTATGGAAAAAATACTTAATCCTATATCTCTACAGAGCTGGAAGTGTTGCTTAGGTACACTGATTACTAAACAGAGTTAGTAGCCAGCCATGGAAAGTGTAAGTTGGGGTTTTTTTGACTTTTAACATAAAGGAAAATATTCTCTCTTGAGATGCTCTTTCTTTCTATTGTTGAATTTTTTGGGGTTTCATTAGCTGCTTAATTCTTCTTCTGAGCTTCACGGACTTGATCTCACTTCCTGCAGCAAAGCCAAGCCCTGCAAGGTGATGAGAGAAGTCCCAGCAGAACCCTTTCTCTTGCCAGTTCTATCGGACTGAGTACTAGCTCGACAGCTTTGCAAGTTTCCTCCATTTTTCTCCCTAGCTGTCTTCATTTGCAGAGCAAGCTCTTATTTCTGGAATCATAACACACTTCCTTTGCAAAGAACAAGTGCTTTGGAGCCTGGTGCTTTGCTGTGGGGAAACAACAGCCTGCGTGTCTGACTCTCACATTTGTTTTCTACGCTCTTCGAAGAGTTCATCAATCTCTGCAGAGTATGCCCTGGGGCTTTTACTCTATGTACCTACTCACTTAGGGCGCACCTACAATAAAGCAGTGGCTCTTTTGTATTACCCTTTACACAGGGAAGTCTGCTGCCTCCCTGGGGCCCGGGTTAGAGATGTCACCAGGAAGCTCCCTGGTCTGATTCAGCCCTCTGATTACTTCCCGCTTCTGGTCATGCAGGTTGGAAGCGGTGAGGTTGCAAAACGAAACACAAAAGCAATTAAAAGGGACTTCAGGGAACTGGGGCGATTGATTAGAGGATCAGGAGCACAGGTAGTGTTCTCCTCAGTCCCCGCAGTGGCAGGGATGAATGCTGAGAGGATCAGGAGAACACACCTGATCAACACCTGGCTCAGAGGCTGGTGCCAGAGGTGTAATTTTGGTTTTTTTGATCATGGGGAGGCTTATGTGGCACCAGGCCTGCTAGCAAAT
>WKFP01015071.1:752042-796343 GCA_011057875.1 Pterocles orientalis
TTAATCCTATATCTCTACAGAGCTGGAAGTGTTGCTTAGGTACACTGATTACTAAACAGAGTTAGTAGCCAGCCATGGAAAGTGTAAGTTGGGGTTTTTTTGACTTTTAACATAAAGGAAAATATTTTCTCTTGAGATGCTCTTTCTTTCTATTGTTGAATTTTTTGGGGTTTCATTAGCTGCTTAATTCTTCTTCTGAGCTTCACGGACTTGATCTCACTTCCTGCAGCAAAGCCAAGCTCTGCAAGGTGATGAGAGAAGTCCCAGCAGAACCCTTTCTCTTGCCAGTTCTATCGGACTGAGTACTAGCTCGAGAGCTTTGCAAGTTTCCCCCATTTTTCACCCTAGCTGTCTTCATTTGCAGAGCAAGCTCTTATTTCTGGAATCATAACACACTTCCTTTGCAAAGAACAAGTGCTTTGGAGCCTGGTGCTTTGCTGTGGGGAAACAACAGCCTGCGTGTCTGACTCTCACATTTGTTTTCTGCGCTCTTCGAAGAGTTCATCAATCTCGGCCGAGTATGCCCTGGGGCTTTTACTCTAAGTACCTACTCACCTACAATAAAGCAGTGGCTCTTTTGTTATTTATTTTGAAAAACACTTTCTCCAGGAGCAATCTCCTTCAAGTTTTATGCTAGCCGAGTAAACACCGAGGAATAAGATATGTAGCCAACACAAGTATTTCAGCTGAGAAAAAAGTGGATTTGAAATGCCAATAGAAGAGGGATTCTAGGAAAAGGTCAATTTTCCTTTTTTTTTTTTTGGATTTGTGCTACTGAAATAAGCGTGCATAGCAATGAGTGTCTATACAGTTAGTTTAAATAAACCCAACACCTATGTGAAGAGACTTCTTCTGCTCTGATTTTTTCTCTCACTTTGTGCATTTCAGCCTAACACTCGATGCTGACTTCAGCTTTCAAATATATATGAAGAGGCAAAACATAAATCACGAAATTCTCCTCTACCTCATTTTTTTGAAAGGTTTTGCATCAGTTTGCTTAACCATTCAGCTGCCACGAGAAGCAGCTTTTCACTGATGAGTGGAAAGGGTTCTTTACTGAAAAGTGCTGAGATGCTGTTAATTGGTTTATGGATGGATTGGTTGATTTGAACTCACTTTCTTCTATTTCCATAAATTCTGGAAACTGCAGTCAGGTTGTGTTTCTGTCTCCTATTTCTCTCCTGGAATCTTGTGACAATTTGAAAGTCACAGTTTCTTCGTAAAAGCACCTGTTAATTTTTTTTTCCCTTCTTGAAACAGTGTAATATTTATTTGGGGACAAGTGTCTTAAGCTTCCATCACCATGCATATTGAACCAATGTTTTTGAGGTACTAACAGCATATCTAATACAATTAACAGCTTCTGTGTACCTCAGCATGTCATTGTTAATTTGGTCATCTCTTTTCTTCAATTACGCTGCATCCTTTTTTGGTACTTCATTAACTAGGACTTGTGTCTTTTGAAACATATAAACATTCTGAGGAATTTCATTTTGACTACAGACTTTGTTAAATACAAACTTTCATTTAATCCTTATCTTCTGTAAGCCAGAACAAGAATATTTTTTTTCATACAGGTTTCCCTTATCATGTGCATTATGGTTAATAAATATCTATGGAACACATCAGTAAACCTGTAAGGGGGACAATTCAGTAGTAGAAGGATGGAGGATTATAATGTTAACCTGGTAAATGACCTGTGTGGCAAAGCTTTTTTTTTGTATGATTTTGTGGAATGCTTTAATTATTCAAGTACTTCAACATTTTTTTTGAGGAAAACATTGTTGAACAAAGCTAATGTCTTACTATTCCAAGGCTGTTTGAGCATCGCTATTTGAATTCACCCAGTGAGCTATTAAAATGTTCTTTTCATGTGCTTCAGCTATGAATTTTTCATAGCTTTATTCTAATGTTTCTTCTGTCAGAAAGAAGGTGTATAACACCTTGTGTTGCAATTGTGCATCTGCTTTCACCCAGAGGACAGCAAGGTAATTCTTCAAATACAGCAAGCAAAGATGATTCCAGGCCAGGTTCTCCTCTGCCTTGGACCTCTTGGAGCTGATAACTTCCATGTGAGTCTGTTTTCTGGTTGGGTTGTAGTTTGAGCCCCTTTGGCCATGGTAAGAAGCTAGGTCAGAGGAACCGCTCCAGAAATGGAGTAATTAAAACTTTCCAACCTTCTTGAGATTAATTGCTTCTCAGCTGCTGTTTCTCCTGCAGATATGGGATGTAGTAATCTTATACAATATTAATTTCCTATGGGGTGAATAAGACTTGGAATAGAAATTGTCAAAATAAAAAGAGGAATTTGATTGGCATTAGTGGGGGGAAGCCTGATTCCAGTTGGGCAGTGGAGAAGAGGGTGTCCTGCAGAACTGAATGCTGGGGAACCGCTGCAGTATCCGGGTGTAAATTCACTTCTTGATCTATCATTTTGGCATGAAAGTCCTGAACACTGTTTCTTAGCAGGAAAGCAGCACTTTTTTTATTTCTTGTTTCCTTGTCGTTCATAGTAGTTATGCCAAGAATCAGAATAGTTTCCCGTGGTAATAATTTCTTCATACTCTTCGGGTCTTGGTATGCTCTGCTATTCAGCATGTTGTGCTTTCACTAAGAGTGGGACTGCCTTATCCAGGAATACTTGGTACCATCCAGAAGAGTGTTACAACTTAAATTATTCAAAACAAATGGTAATTGTTTAAAAAATAAACAAAAACCCCCACCCAAACCACAACCCAACAAAAAGCCCCAAATGCACATCGAACCATGAAGCATGAGGGGGAAAGGGTTTGCCCTTCCCTCCTGCATTGTGTTATGTAGAAGGCTTAAATGCAGGTTGTAAATTAAATTTTTTTTAAACAAAGTTGTTTCCTTTCACTATATTTAAACACTATATCAAAAAAAGATCTTGGTCTTTGTTACGAATGTCACTGTCCAGCTTTCAGATTTTGTGTAACTTCCAAATGGAACATCAGCAATCAGTTATTTTCATGACTGCACAGAAGTTTGGGTATTATACTGCTGATAGCACTGTGGAAAAACAAATAGAGTAGAACAGAATAAAACATTATTAATAGAAAGAAAAAAAAAATGTTCCCTGTTTGCAGATCATCTTTGGTTATTTGCTTTTCCAAGTTAAATTTCCTGTTGACAACCCTGTTTATCTCAGTATTTTTCCTGGGGAGTTTTTTCTCAGACTTTTCCTATCTGTCAAGAGTCAAAACTATCACAAAGTTGTAACGAATACCCAGTACAATAATTTTATATTAGCTGGTGTGCTTGGCAAGCTAAAGAATGTCTATTGCAACTGGTGAGGATACTGAGGCACCTTTTCTCATGTTCTTTAAGAGTTTAGGTATGTTTGTTTATTTTGGTGTGATACATATTTCTCACTAGCGGTTTTTATTCCAATTTTATGAAATGCAAATATGACAGTGTTGAACTTTTGGATCCATTTTCCTGTTGGTGGCGATACATGTTTCTAAACTGAGCAGAAGCAGCAATCCACAGGAATCTCTACGTGCTGGTCCTGTTTGTGCTGCTTCCTAAGCACGGTGTACTGGCTCCGATGCTGCCTTAGTTGGTATGACCCACGATGCCCTGTTGCTCTTGTGTCTCCTTCATATTTGCTAATGCCATGCGGCTTTCCTGACTCCCTGGGGTGGTTTTAAATACGAGCCTGAGGGACATATAACTAATGCAACCTTTTTTAAATGGCTTTTCATTAAGGTTGCTGCTGTTGCAAGTTTTAGGTTTATTGCTGTTAGGCGGGGCTTCTGTTTGATGTGTACTGTAGTGATCTGGAGTGAAGTCCAGGTGGTGGCCGGTCACCAGTGGTGTTCCCCAGGGATGGGTTTTGGGGCCTGTCCTGTTTAACATCTTTATCCATGACCTGGATGAGGGGATGGAGTGCTCCCTCAGACAGTTTGCTGATGACACCAAACTGAGCGGGTGTGTTGATCTCCTTGAGGGTCGGGAGGCTTTGCAGAGGGATCTGGATGGGCTGGACCCATGGGCTGAGGCCATTGTCTGAGGTTCAATAAAGCCAAGTGCCGGGTCCTGCACTTTGGTCACAACAACCCCCTGCAATGCTCCCGGCTCGGGGCAGAGTGGCTGGAAAGCTGCCCAGCAGAGAGGGACCTGGGGGTGCTGGGCGACAGCTGGCTGAACAGGAGCCAGCAGTGTGCCCAGGTGGCCAAGAAGGCCAACGGCATCCTGGCCTGCATCAGCAATAGTGTGGCCAGCAGGACTAGGGCAGGGATTGTGCCCCTGGACTCGGCCCTGGTGAGGCCGCACCTTGAATCCTGGGGTCAGTGTTGGGCCCCTCACCACAAGAAGGACATTGAGGGGCTGGAGCAGGTCCAGAGAAGGGCAACGAAGCTGGGGAAGGGTCTGGAGCACAGGGCTGACGAGGAGCAGCTGAGGGAGCTGGGGGGGTTCAGTCTGGAGAAGAGGAGGCTGAGAGGAGACCTCATCACTCTCTACAGCTGCCTGAAAGGAGGGTGCAGTGAGGTGGGTGCTGGGCTCTGCTCTAAAGCAACAAGTGATGGGACAAGAAAAAACGGCCTCAAGTTGCATCAGGGGAGGTTTAGGCTGGATATTAGAAAAAATGTCTTCCCTGCAAGAGTGATGAGGCATTGGAACAGGCTGCCCAGGGCAGTGGTGGAGTCACCATCCCTGGAGGGGTTCAAGAAACGTGTAGATGTGGTGCTTAGGGACATGGGTTAGTGGGTTGGGTGGTGTTGGGTTGATGTTTGGACGTGATGATCCTTGAGGTCTTTTCCAACCTTAATGATCCTATGATCTGTTGCTCCCCGAGTTAACCCTACACTGAATATCTTATTCCTGAAGGGCAGAAAAGTTTCTTCCCCCTCCCCTTGTTTTTCCTTAGCTTCATGTGTTTTTGTTCTGATCCAAAATGGCATGAGATTCCTGCTTCTGTGGCAGAAATGCACCCACACGAGAAATCTACATCCTTGTTTACAAAAGTAACCATGATGCAAATTTTCTTCTGTATATTATTTTTTGCTGTAACAACTCTGTTTGAAGGCATAGCTATCCCACAGTCCTTCAAGGAGGAGCATTCTTTATTCTATTAGTTGTAAAATAATATCCATTATGGACTTTTGCTTTAGTATTATCCAGTGCAAGATAACTAGAAATTAATCCCTTCTCTCTACTCCTGTAATCCTTCCATTTCCTCTGTAATAGCTGTCTTTCAGACTAGGATTGATCCACATATTAAGGCTGGCAGCATTTGCAAGTTTGAATGAGAAGTAATTGACATTTATATCATATGTTGTTTAATACTTTATTTCAGGCAAGCTATTTAAAAAAGCATTTCAACTTACAAGTGCCATAGAAAGCAAGAAAAAAGGTCAGCTTTCATCCCCCGTTCTCCCTGCCCATTGTGAATTTATGGTGTTGGTCAATAGGTTTTTCTGTACCAGCAACTTTTCTAATTGTTTTTTGTCTCAAAATCTGAATAATTTAGGCAAAGTCAAGCAATCTGTCAACACTTTTCCCTGGGGCAACTGCTGCTGGCTGCCTGAGTGCAGTGGACCTCCCTGGTCAGAATGGTCTTGGAAGGTAGTGGGGCTGTTGCCAGGTCTGCGTGCAGCTAGTGTTTTCCCTGATGAATACTCCATCCAGCCCTGAGGGAGGCAGGTGTGACATACCTAGGGACACCGGCAAGGCTTGCAGGCACTGTAATTTAATGTCACTTTGATTTCTGTGTGTTAAGGACATGGGTCAGAGGGATTCTTCTCTTTTGGAAGCAGTTTATCTTGTGTAAAACCATCTTGCAGGTGCCCAAGAACTGTTCTGGATGAAGGTCTTATGAAGAGTGGGTTGAGATGACCTTAAATCCGCATATTGTACAATAGGCGTCTGTCCTGGGTCCTGTCTGCAAACAGGAGAAGCTGGGAGGGAGCACAGCCCCAGGGACCAGCCCAGGATTTGATCTTAGCTTCAGGATTGAAACCCAGAGTGGCCAATAATCTATCCGATAACATACCCGTCATGCCCAGTATAGAGGTGAGGACCCTCCGGAAGATCGGCCCTTTTGGTTCCGGATCTCTTTTGCTCCAGGTCATCTCGCTCCAGGTGATCGCTCTCCCAAGGCCTTCCCCCCCCACCCCGGTCAGCTCTGGGTCTGGGACGCTCGGACTGTTCTCTCCGTTCTGCGGTTTCGGGACTCTCCCTGCTCCGGGATCGTTAGCCGGGAACAGGCTGAGCCTTGGACATTGGGTGGGGGGGCAGTGTCACTGTGTGTCACTCATTTGTATATTTGTATATAGGATTATTTTTAGTATTATTGCAGTTTAGTTATTAAATTGTTCTTATCTCAACCCACGAGTCCTTTTTCACTTTAACCCTTTAATTCTCTCCCCTATCGTCAGGTGGGGGGGGGGAACTGCATGAGTGGGTGTGTGGTTTGGCCCCCAGCCAAGGGCTAACCCATCACAGCATCCAAGCTTCTACCTCCACACTCAGTTGTGAAAAACTGTCTCGTGTTTCTTTTAAACCAGCTTAACCTTTCCTCCAGCCTTGTTTTTCATATCTGTTGGTATGAGGGGCAGTGTAGCAGCCACACACAGAGAGCCTTCAGCAGGAGGAAGGGCAAGGGATAACACCAAAACTCCATCATTTCCTGCTGTCCTGGACTCGCCTGTCTCATTCTGCTGACAGCTCATCACAACTCTGCAGTGAAGCATGTCACTAGTTGCCTGATCTCTTTGGGTCCTCGGGAAATCAAAAATGTGAGCTGGTATTTCCAGACTTCTGCAGGATGACACGCAGCTGATGTGCATTGCAATTCCCCTCTTGCCAGCTGTGCAGTTGTGTGTTGCAGGAGTGGTGGGATCTCTGTGATGGGAGGAGTGGGAAGGGATGGGATGGCTGGAAGTTGGTAATGTGTGTCCAAACAGGCAGCTAAGCACCTGGTGTTTGTTAAGCACTCCTAGGTAGACATATGCAGATGCTGACTGCTTGTAAAATGAGGTGTAATTTTAAAAATTCAATAGAGATTTGAAGGGTGATCAGACAAGCATTTACTGTAAAAAAACAAACAAACAAACAAACAAAAAAAACCCCAAAACAAACCCAAAAAAACCACACCCAAACACAAAACAAACCCTAAACAAACCAACCAAAAAAACCACACACAAAAAAACCCTCAAAAAAACCCAAGCTCACAAAAAAAAAATCCCTCCTGAAGCCAATAGTACTATATTATACATATTTAAATATACTGGTTACAATCTTGAGTGCTAATTCTCCACTTGAAGAAAAGGGAATGAACAGAGGAGAATGGTTTGTAAGTTTTAGGAACAGATGGAAGTTAGTCCCTGCCTGCGTACTGGTGCTATAGAGTTTATCTGAGCAATTCTACACAAGGACACAAAATGTTTTGATCGAACAGGAGCCTGTTTCTTTAGAAAGAAGGCTTATTCTCAATTTACAGGCTTTAAAGATGAAAAAAAATAAAAGCATGTGTGCAAGAATGTGCAGCTTTATTTTCCAGCTACTATTCACATTCAGTTTGATTTATTGTTTCCCACCTTTTAATCTTTCTTCAGTTTTCTTAGGTCCTTTCTGTAATTCAAGAGACACCGATTTCTTCAAAAGTTCCTTTTTAACTCCTGTACCCAGTGTCCTGCGTCATCAGATCTGTCACTGTCACATTCAAGAGGCAGAGTGCAAGGACCGAGGTCTAACAAAATTCAGAAATGATTAATCACCCCTGCCCTGATTTTAAAATAAATTAATTCAGAATATAAATCATGGGATATAATTAATTAGAAAGCACAATAGGAATGTTGCTTTAAAGGCATGTGCATGCATCCTTGAGGTCTTTTCCAGCCCTAATGATTCTATGATCACCGCTTTACCAATTTTATAGAATCTTAATGCTAGAATTCTTCCAATCTGATGAGAAACCCCATAAGGTGGCCAGCTCGCTATGGATGAGTCTGCCCTTAAGCTCCTGTTGTGAAATCTCAAGGTGGGAGTTTTTTGTGTGTGTACAAGTTGAATGCTAGAAAGAAGTAGTTTCAGGATGGAAACCTATCTTTCTGATTGATTTGGTAATATGAAGTGGCATTATTGCAAATAGGGTAGCTGTCATCATCGTAAAAGCTTTGGCACAACAGAATATTGGGCCAGGACTGGGGTTCCCAGGTGCTGCTGGCAGCCTACAGTTTTCCAAAGCTATTGATAACAAATTCTTGTTTTACAGCAGTTGAAGAAATGTGAGCCTCTACTTATGGGAGACATGATATTTGTTCTTCTAAAATACTTTTAGCAACACACTCAAGTTAGCAAAACAAAATCTCATGTTAGAAAGCAGAGGCAGAATGGTTTCTTAGTCCTTTATGTCATGTTTATGCTAAGAGGGATCTGACATAACTACACTTTCAGTTTTTGAAAGAACGCTGACTTGGGGTATATTGCTTGGCCACTGAATGTCTCTGAAAACTATATAAAGCTCCAGGCACAGCAAGTTATGTCCCCATTTGAGCTCATTCTACTGAGATTAGAAAAAAGAAAAATACGCCCACTAGGATGTTCTCTGGCTGTTGTTTCGTATTTCCCGTGACTTCTCTGACTTTTCTACATTCTTCTAAAGATGTGAATGTCGGGGCCTGCCCTGTTTTTCCGAGGTAAAATTCTCATTGCTGAGTAGTAGCAGGAGCAAGAATATGGGTTTCTCCATTTCCCATCTAAATGTAGTTGCACCATTTCTCAACACAGTGGTGACTGTTCTTCGTGTATTGTCCATAGTATCCTCTATCCACTTGATTTTTGTACTGTTTATTCTCGAAATTTCCTCCTAAACTTCTCCACAGAAGACCTGGAGCCAACCCGCCACACTTCCTGACTGCGATGTCTTTGTAGTACCTTGAGTCTGTCTTTTTTTAAAAATTATTTATCAATTATTAAGCACCTTGAAAGGTTTTTCATTAACAATCCTAAACTGATCAGCTCCCAGCTTTTATTTAAATACCTAATCAAATATAATCTGCTTGTTTCAAGTCTGGAAGCCCTTCACCATGGATAGAGGATGCTCAGTAGGGCACAGCAGGGAAATGGGTCAGGATTCTGGTTTGCAGAGTGATGCTGATTTTACAGATGGATCTGGGCTGGTTGTTATATGGCTTCAGCTTACTCGTGAGCACGTGCAACTCTGCTTCAGAAAGGTACCGAGATGTTTTAGAGAAGGATTTTGCAAGTCTCTGAAATCCTATGAGGATGGCTCCTATATACATGCATTTCTGACAATAACAGATTAGAAATAATTCTCTTCCTTTATTTGAACTTTGGTTGTTATTGAGATGTTCTGTGTGGATTATTTTGTTGCTTGAAGAATGAAGTAATAAATTAAAGAAAAAAAATTATTCCCAACAAAAAACCTTAAATAAAATTCTTAAATGTTGATAAAAGGCATGGCACACTGTGCTTAAAACACAGCTGACATTTATTATTAAGTTTTAGAATAACAAGTTCTAGTGGAGTTGAGTTTGTTATCAAATTTTCATCACTTCATGCTTGGGGTCAGGTCTAAGAACTTTTAGAGGAAAAATTTATGATGCCTAACAATATATCATTTCTACGTGAAGACTGTCTGGGGTTGCCACTGATGGATGTGACCAGGAAGCAGTGTCTCTAGAACATGCGTTTGTACTTGTTTCTGGACACAGCTGTGTGCCTGGCTGGATTTCCCCAGCAAAGTACCTGCCATTTGTATCCTACCCTATTTTCCTCGTGTGTGCAGTTCTTTGTAGAAAAGATCTGAATTGTTGGTTTCAGCAGGGACAATAAGTGCTAATGCTGCTAGCAAAACATTCACCCTTACATCAAGTTTTTCTTTTTTAAATAAATCACAACTGAATCTGACCCCCCAGTCCGTGGGCACCAGCGGTAGAGTACTGGGGCAGGCACAGCCCCTGGGTAAGATTTCTGTCACTGCAGTTCATTTAAGGTTTTTTGTTTTTTCTAATCCATCCAGGTTGCAAACACTTGAAAATACCACAATGTGATGATTCTTGATGTCTGTTCCCAGTGCTTGATAGACAGAATTTGGCCTAGAATGTGAGTGTTTTAGATAAGTACTATCCTTTTATTTGATGATAAAGTTAATTTTTTTTTTGGTATTTGCCCTTTACATTAACAACAAGATGACAACTTAGTTTCTTTCTGCCTCTGCAACAAAATCCACAGCAGGTGTTTCCTGGGGAAAGAACACGTTTCAGGGAAGCTCATGTCACGTTGTTAAAATGAAATAAATTAACCCACCAAAATGATGTTTGTACTGTGGCAGTGCCCAGAGGCTTCAGTCAGAGCTGTGGAGGCGTTGTGTTAGGCATCAAACAAATGTGGAGAAAGATGACGGTGAGAGGAAGAATCTCAAACGGGGGGAGTTAACCAGCAATCTGGCACCTGTGTTAATTACAGTCGAGAGATTTTTTTGAACAGGCTTAAGGTGTGTAAGGAATTAGGAACTCTGGTGGCTTCCAGCAGGTTAGAGACCAGAGCCATGATCCCACAGAGGTGTAGCAGAACTGTCCACTGTGTTGGGCATGGGTTTTGAAGGATGATAATTATTTTATACCATACTGGAGTGACCTATGAAGTATTCTTATTTCATGCTGAGAGGTGGAATAATTTATTAGAGAAACAGGAAAGTGGGATTTACAGTCCAAGATCTGCAGGAATCGGAGATTGAACAGGGAATAAAATTCTTACCCTGCTCTGGATTAAGTCTTCCAAATGTGTAATCCCCCAACACAAGTCTGGTAAGGTGAAAGGACAGCTATTGCTGGCCATCGCATT
Source organism: Pterocles orientalis (assembly GCA_011057875.1). Classification (NCBI taxonomy): domain Eukaryota; kingdom Metazoa; phylum Chordata; class Aves; order Pterocliformes; family Pteroclidae; genus Pterocles; species Pterocles orientalis. Next base: position 762,876 of record WKFP01015071.1, read on the forward strand.
TGTCCCAAGACTGGACCAGAATGTGTGAGCTCGAGTACCATATAGCCTTTTTGAAAGTTGTCCCTGGCAAACGTGACTTGGTGTTTTCTCGATAAAGCTTTTCTGTGCACTCACTGTTGTTAAAGAGCAGCTGTTTTTGAAAATCTACCCCTAGAAATAATATGTAAGGCACTGCAGCCTTTAGAAACCCCTCCATCAGGTCTGAAAAGGCAAAATTTTCAGCTAGAAAATGAAAAGAAAAATGATAAAGCAAAGAATGAAGGAAAAAAATTGAATTTCTACACTTTTTTTTAAATAAGTCTTTTTAAAAGAAAGAAAATGCTACCCAGCTGCTAAGGTCTGTGTGGCTCTCGCTTGCATCTCTAAGAGCTTCTGAAGGTGTAGGTGCAGGGGGTATTTCCCTGACTCCTCTGTTTCAGCAAAACCCACGTGCAGAAGAGGCTGCTTGTGCTACCTGTGGCTGCTGAGCTGAGTTTCAGCAGTTAAGTAATTTCTTTCTTTTGGATGATTTATCCAACAGCTGCTATTTATCTACCCCAGTCATTACGCAGGAGACTTTGGATAGAATATGCTGTTTAAAACCGTTGCCAAAATAAAAATCGTGCAGAGTGTTTAGTAGTCGGTGTTGCATGAGTAACACTGCTGATCTAAAGAGAGGTGTAGAGCAATGCTCCCTGTAGCTCTTCTGATCCATTAAAATGATTTACAGTTCCCTAATAAGACATATTTGCATGCGTTTTCAATTTTGGTAATTTATGGAGCAAGTCATAACTCCGGCAGAAGATTGTAATAAGAATAATTTTGATGCCGCCTCTTTCACAGTCCTTGCAATAAGCAGCTCACTGGCAAAAATCATGTACCTGAGCTTGCCAGGCGATACACTTTTGTATTTTTGAGGCACTTTAGATGTGATGTTGATGACACTTCATTCACTGTAAAGTTTCTAGCTTTGCCTGGGCTGTTTCAAATTTACCAAAAGAATAAATTCATGAAGGCTTAAGGGAATAGGTTTAGCTGAACTGAAACATGTTGACTGTCGTGATGAAGTTTTTTTTTCTCTTCTCCTACAAGCACTAAAAAAAAAAATTGTTTAGAAGTTACAGAAAACGACTTGGTAAAACGGTTGTGATAGTCATGGAATCATGCGATGCACAATTGTGTTATTTTGCCTCGGCAGTTGATAAAATCTGTCAGAATCCTGGCTCTCTGTGGCATTTCTGTCGCTGAGCAGAGCTGGGTCTTTCCCAGGTGTGTTGGGTGATATTCATCTAGCCTACTTTCCTTCATTCCTTCCTTAACAATATTTGAGATGAATCTTCAGTTGCAGAGCAAAGAGTGAGGATTTGGAAGATTTTTGAGGTTGTCAACGTGTAGAATTCCTGTTGCTTTTCCTTCAGGCATGTTTTTTTTTTCGAAGCAGCACAAAAAAATTTAGCAGTTACTCAAACACAAGAAAAAATTCAGAAGTTTGGGACTTGGCACCTGTACAGAGATCTGTATTGGTTCAGAGATCTTTGTGTTAAGAAAACGTTAGATTTTGCTTTCATTCACACTAATCGTAACCCCACTGGAGGCTGACGATTTATTCCAGACTTGCTCTTCTATGACTGAGAGCAGAAGTTGCTTTATTAGTTTTGTCCAAAAGCAAAGGCTGGAGTACCCAGGTAACTGAGTGATAGTACTTAAAGCAGTAAATTTTTTCCTGCATTGTATTCTCCTTCTAACAAAAAGTTTTGTAAGGGGGTTTGGGGTGTTGGTTGGTTTTTTTGTTTGTTTGTTTTAGTTCGGCTTTTCGTGGTGTTTTTTGGAGTCTTTTGGTTTGCTTTGGTTTGCTTTGGGGTCTTTTGGGTTTGTTTTTTTTTTTAGGGGGTTTTTTGTTTATTTGGGGTTTTGGGTGTGGTTTCTTTTTTTTATTTTTTTATTAAGAAAAAAAAAAGATTTGTAAGGACTTGTAGTCATCCTTGCCTACTTGTAGTCAGCCTTGCCTACCTGTAGCCAGCCTCTCTGCATGAGCTGTGTGCCGTTGCCTGTGGCTTGTGCTGTGGAACTGATGCCCAAGCGGGTGATTCAGATGTGACCCAGTTCCCTTTTTGTTCTGGCTGTCACTTTTTCCCTTTCCTTATGCCAAGATTATCCTCTGTGTTGGGTGTCGCCTCTTGCCACTCTAGGAAGGCTCACCCTGAGACACCTCCTTGCAAGCTGGTCCCACACATGCTGCGTGCCAAGTGCTGGAACAAGCCACAGAGAAATTTGTGTGCAAGGAAGTCTGCAGCTGCTCTGCCCCTTCCTATGGGTCTGATCACTTACAAGTTCATAAGAGCAGAGCCTGACATTTTTTTTGTGCATTGGTGTTTGGATTTATCCCTGTGTATGTAAACAAAAGCAGTTATGTATTGAGGGAAGTTAGTTCTTGCAGTATGTTCCTATTGCCTTTTAATAATCGCTCTTCTTGGCACTTCCCTGGCTCTTTGCACCAAAGAATTTTTGAATAGTTTGTGTGTATAAATGTATTTGAGCATCATTGCACTCCTGGGATACTTGGAGGCTAGAATGAGAAATGCAGTCGCACTGCTCCACTACCTGAATGTCTGTGTTTGGAAAATTACCCTGTTTTCACCTTCTGAAAGATGAGAGTGTAGGTAGCTTGACCAATATCATGCTCTGAATCACAGGAAAAGAAAAAAAGGATATCTATTTCATTGGCCTGGATATCTACTTCATTCTTTTTTTTTCCTTTTAGTAATGACTGAATGACTAGGAGCATTCCTTCCCGGTTTTGGGTGGAATGTGTGGGTTAGGTGCAGAGGAATGTGGTCAGCATCTCATAGCTAGCTGTCCTTTTGCTGACCCAGTCCTCAAGAGCTAAATCTGTGTCCTCCTTTAGCAGAACTGTGCTGGCTGAGAAAAGTGCTTTGCAGGATGAAGATGCCCGTCTGTAACTGGTTAGAAATCATTCAAGAGGAAGAAGAAGAGAACGTCTTCTCTTTCACCTGCTTGTCCGGTACAAAGTTTTTTGATGTTATATGGTTTTAAATGTCCTTGTCAAAGAGCCATCAAAAGATCTTGTGATACCATGTTTGAATAGTGCATGTGAAGTGCAACAGTTTTACCATTGGATCCTCACTCTAGGAAAAAAACTACAGTTAAACTACGTGGTTTCTTCCATTCATCATTTTCTTTTAAGTCCTGAGAGTGTACCTGGTGCTGTATATGATATACCATGAAATTTGATGGCAGAAAGAAAAGACAGGATTTAGAAAAACTATTATTTTTTTCCGATGCATAAAATTTTTTATTTCCTTCAGGGGAATAACTTGTTTCTTTCAGTATACTTCTATTTATATCTTTGACTCTTCTGTTCCTCGTGCCAATGAGATGCTTTTACAAAATATATTACGCAATAATCGCCGAGTGGCAAGGCTAGATGTTGCAACCAGCTGGATGTGGATGCTGGCAAGCAGAAGCAGTCTGGATGAAGAGCTGCTGCCTTGCTCTTTAGCCTGGTGTGAGCATGCTGGGGAGCGCTCCTGGGGAAAGTTGTCTCCCTGCCCAATAAATCCTCATCTGTAATTCTGTTGGGATGGAGGTTGGTGTCATGTCTCTTGTTTTCCACAATAATTCTGGTAACTATAGCTTAAACTAGAGATCGCAGAATGAGCCTGTTGGGCTGGGGGAGAACATCCTAAACAATTCCTATTGACCAGGACAAGTAGAGGGACTCCAAGTAAAAGATAGTAAATATTTTAATTTCTGAGAGTTCTGTCTCTTTTCCATCCGTGTGCCCTTCTAAGGGCTGATGAAGGAGTCCTTGCCTGACAAGACTGAGTGAATGTATTTACATTGCCTTTCTGGTATGCAGGAGAGAAAACGAGGTTGCTGGTCCACTAAATAATCACTGCTGAAGGGTGTACAAGTCAGTGGTGATTGCCCTGAGTAGGAGTTGCGTAGCTGACTGAAGTACTTTTCAAGAAAAAAGATATTTGAAATACAATGTTTTTCCCTATAGTATATATTTTATATATATAATAATATTATAATAAATTAATCTTACATTTCCTGTCATATCTTGGAATCCAGTTGCAGATTATCTTAACATATGCAGTTGTCATAGTGAAAAGACATCCATGGGAAAACATTGGGATTTTTAATTTGATCCTGTTTTTCTGATTACTGCCATGTACCAATATTCTGTCCTGTAAGTGAATAATTGGAAAGGATGGATATAAATATATCTTGTTGGTTTAAGTGAGGACTTTTACAATATTCTATGATTTGATTGATGCGATTGTACAAGCTGAAGTGCAACTCGGTGCATCTTTTCTGGAGAAAACATACTCGGCTGTTTCTCAGCTTGGATAGCTGAAGTGAAGATTTTCGAAACCCTGAATAAACATCTGTAAGGTGCAGATAACAATGCCTCATTAGCTATCAGGGTTTTTTTGGTTCAGGATTCTCATTGCAGTCTGTTTTGGTTCACAAATTAGCATGCTAATAACCTTTTACTGCATTGATTTCCATTTTTTCAGGGAGCAACAGCTGACTGATTAGGAGAGGTCTCAGACCAGATGGCAAGGAATTTGGAACCTGATTCTGATCTTGCTTACAGGAGGAGAAACAAGAAATAGTGCTGTTTACATCAGTGAGACGTAATGTAGGATGAAATGATTTCAGAGGGATCAGAATGACAGCCAGGATGTTTTCCCTGCTCCCCAGAAAGTCGTACACAATAAGACACTTTCATATTTCTTCAATTTAAATTACATTCAAACTTGTTTTAAATTTCTGAGCAATCTCAATCTTTGAGTGCTTCAATTAATATTCTGGGACAAATCTGTCCTTGGTGCAGCTCCAGAGGTTGGTAGACTTACACTCAGGAATAAATAGTTTTCTAAATTTCAATTTGCTTTACTAGCACAATGTAAAACAAATTCCTACAGATCTGATATGGCAAATGTATTCATATTTTCTTTTAAAATGAACATGAGTTGTAATATAATCTGTATTTTAAGTGTACTGGTTTTGTCTTTTCCTCTGCTTTTTGTTTTATTCCTCTGTATAGCGGTATTTGTCCTAGTGATAGTCTATATAGTTTCTTTGAAGACACAAAGAGCTTTGAAAGCCATAATTGAGTTACACAGCATCCTTATGAATCAGGCAAGTGCATCACAACCTTTTGAGTGATTAGTATATCTGATCAAAACACAGTTGTTTTTTTTTCCTTTCTTGAATTTTAAGGTCTGAGGACTTTAATCATTATCTCCAAGTGGTAGCTGCTGTTCCAAATATGAATTAAGAGGATCCTCAGTTAAAGATATGCACCAAAAAAAGCTTGCTATGGATTGTTCTTGCAACATCTTAGTATATTTTGTTCCTGTGAAGTGTGTAAATTGGTGAGAGATGAGCCGGTGAGTTGCGTTTCCAGCATCTTGTGGTTGGTTCCTATGAAGGGTACAGCATCGTGGTGAGGGAAGCTCAGATGGTGCCTCAGCATTTTTGTGTACTCCACCTGGCTTACAGCCAACGCAGAGCATCTGGATAATGACAGTTTTTATGAATGTTCAGTAATCCTTCATGCCAGGGAGAAGGTGGTTGGCTGGTTGTTGAGAAGGGTACATGAAAAAAAGGCAGATGAGAGTTTGCATCCAGCTGAGTAGCTTTCCCCCTGGCCCCTTCTCTTGAAGGGCTTCTGTTGACCTGAACTTACCCTATATATTTTTTCTGTTTCATTTTCCTTTTAGTAAGTAAGGCAACTGTCTGGCCAATAACCTTGCTGTTTAAGAGCGAGTTGGAAGATCACAGATAGGTTTTATTGCCACTAAGACAGCAGAACCCAGCTGTAGTAAGGAAGAGTTAGTTGACTTGAACTGCTCTACTCCCAGTTTGTGAAATACATCTCTGGTATCTTACCTTTCATAGTAATTTTTGTTCAGCTTCATCTACAAAATTCAATTATTGGTGATTTAATTAAATGATAAAGGGACAAAGCAACAGTAGACTTGCTCTTGCCAAGTGTCTCAATGAAGCCTTGAATAGGTCTGCCCTGAGCAGAAGTGATTTGCAGCGTGTAAAGAGAGCTCACGTGTGCCGTAGCCACGTTTACGTTGGAGCACTTGAGTGAGGACAGAGAGAGAGCTTTTGCAGAGGGTATCACCAGAATAGAAGTATTCTGCTCATGCATGCAGGTGGGTTTTAACATTTTGTTTTGACCTGCACTGGAAAGAGGCAGAGATGTACAGAAATGTTCATCAAAAGCACTTGAATGGAGAAGCCCTTGATGCAGAGCAAGCATCAGACAAGAATCCCACAGTCCAGATAAGAGTCATAGCCTTTGACCTGTTCTGGAAGAACTCACTTTACAAAAAATAGTAGTGGGGAACATTGCCCCCAAATTGAAATGGTTCCAGCAAGTTGTGTTTGGAAGACTGAAGATATTCCACCTCTGCTTTTAAGCTGCAGAGTGAGGTTAACTTCAAATGAACTCAGCAATAATAAAACACAATGTAAAATATTGCCAAATTCCATTTGAACTACCAAAAGACACCAGAAGGAAGTCATTTTCCTGTTCTAAACCAAAACATTCAAAAGGTTAGGGTTAAAAAGACAAACCTGTGATTTTTGAATATCCATGACTATATGGTCTGATACTGCATTTAATTATATAGGCACATAAACAATATTTTTTCCTTCATTGAACAAAATTGAGAGTCTTCAGTTAGTGTAGGTTGACTTTTCTTTCATCCTCTTTCAACACATGGTTAAAAGACTGAGCTTACTTCATGTTGCTGTTACCTGCTCTGAAGACCACACTGTTCACTTCCTTCAGGTGCTTTTATATACTGGGTGTTAGAGTCTGGGCTGCTTCAGCAAAAATGACATTATGAGATACATGGGGCTGTCTTGCAGATTGAAGATGGGGAAACTATGGCATAGATATGAAAATGAAAGTATTCTGGAAAAAAATTCATAGGTAAGCTGAACTGTTTTAATTGAAACTTCCCTACAAAAGTCCTGTGGTGGGAAAGTCACTGGCTGGAGGGAAACTTCCCGTGGCAGTGTTTGCTAAAGTAAAAAGTGGCTGAAAATAAGGTTAGGTAAAGGAAAGCTCATTCTTAATATTGAACAGTGCTGTAACCCTGCTTTATGCCAGCACAGAGCTGCTTGTTGATACTTTTACCATACACCCTATTTCATTCAGCGTTCTCTTCCCTTACAATTTTATCTGTGTATTTTGTCTGAGAAAGAAGTTGGACTAACGTAGGAATTGTAATTAAGGAAAAAAAATATATTTTTAACAATGCGGGGGTGTGGCAGAGATGACTCATGAATCATATATGTCAACTTATGCAATGCACAGCGAAGGGTAGATAGCTCCAAGCCCTCTTCGATAGTTATCTCTACAATAGGAGTCTGGTGAGTGATGGGTGTTGTATGCTGTGCTGTCCGAAGCTTTTAACGTGAGGATGGGACATAAGTTGATTACATGGTTATGCTATTGCAATTCCTGTTGTATTTTGTCCCAAATCGCATCAGACCTGTTGCTGCAATGCTTTTTATGCTTTTTCAGTTTTGGAGAGCCAGTATACCAAAAATCTATTGATTCTGTTGGCTGAATTGAACATGTAATATGAACAAAAGCTAAAATAGTCCTAGCAACTGCATCAAAAACTTTTAACTTTCCTAGTCTTTTACCCCGGTGAGACGAGCATGGTAAAGGGTCTAAGCAGATACCACTTGGTCTGTGATCTCATAACTTTGATAAATCCCAAGAAATGCAAGAGGGGTAGTACTGAATGAGAAATCTAAGTGTTGTCCCATGTCCCAGAATACTTTCAGATATTGCTGGAGATGTTATTGTCAAAGGCATTTGCACAGCAAAGCTCGAAAATAAATGCTTCAGTTCTTCCTACAAGAATAGGGGCTGTGTACAGCAGTGCCCCAGCCGAGCCCTTGTTAGGTGAATCATTCAGGCTGTAGATCACTTTCTCCTGGTTTACAAAGACTTGCAGTGGTTTGTTTCGTTAGGGTCTTTGGGGAGAAGGGTGTAAATGGTTGGAATTAGCCCCCCCATAGGCATGGCCAAGTGACTTTCTTATGGCTTACAAAGGAGCAGCGAGTTGAACTGGGGCTGAGAAATAGGCTAGAGTCCATGGAAACAGTTTGGTTTCCCTCAGGCTAATCCTTCTAGGTATTTATTTTTGATTGCTAGTAGTAGAGAAATCTTAAAAATTAGAGCACACTCCCCTAACAGAATCTCTTCCAATATTAAGTGGCTTTATGGCATGTGCTGCTTCTGACTCACCGGCGTCGTTAGGAAAATGCATTATCGGAAAGTATTCAAGCCTCTTTCCTGAGCAGCTGAATAAACTGCTTTCTTGAGGCAAATATTGTTGTACTGTGGATGGAAATCTTTATCGCAGTTTAGTCTGGGGCTAAAAGATATTTCTTGCCTTCCTTTCCTCTTTCCCTCACCTCATCTGCTCCTATTCAGCCTCCTACTGAAAGGCTTCAGTATAACAAAAGACATGAGATAATTTGTCCTTGGAAGCTGGAGTGTGTATGAGAGCAAAGGCAAATCTTTGCTATCAGGCAGCACGTAGCAGACCATGTTTGCAAACCATTGATGAAAGGGCAAGGCGTTGCAAATGCCTTGAAAATATTTTCCTACCCATACCCTGTTTTTTCTCTAAAGAAGATTCTAATTAATGGTCATTTATTCCTTTTTGACACAAAAATTTGTTTCTTCATGCAGCTTTTTGGTGGATTTGATGAGAAAGTAGAAAGGAATATGTGAGAGCATCCTTTAGCAGCTGTCAGTACAAGAGGATACAGGATAGCTGGAACGGCTGGGGAAGTACTAAGGAGCAGGATCAACTAACTTCGGCAGTCCTTCACACCCAGTGTGTTCTGAATATACCATTTAGTCTGTCTCTAGCCAGCTTATTTGTCTCAGCCACTTACCCCGACAACCAAAGCATCCTTCCAGCACTCATGGCTCTGTAGAAGTGGGCAGAGCAAGCAGCCTACTAGCTTTGGTGCTGTCTCTTGCTCACAGTGACCTTCAGAGAAGCAAAACTGGTGAAAGTGAAGTAGAAGATGAGCTTGGGTCTTCAGAGATGGAAATTAATATAAATAAATATTCTATAGGATATCTCTTATTTCTCCAGAGACCTATATGCCCGAGAGCTCCATCTTCTCAATTAAACCACAGCCCCTCTCTGTTTCAATTTCCTGCAACTGCTGAAAGGTGATTTTTCTTGTACTTGTTACTATTTCTTTAGGGTTTTTTCTTTCTTTCTTTGTCGTTACATGTATTCCTAGTAGAATTTGACTGTGTTAACAACTTGTTTGTGGGTATCTGGATAAGGATTTTCCAGGGCTGGAAGGGTGATTGTTTTTAAATCATTGCAAATTACCTGTGTTCCAGGTCATTTAATGACTGAGATTGCAATGGAGAGGAAAGAAGAGAAAAAAACCCAGAATGCAATGGGATGGAAAGTGGGGAACATTCCCACACCTGTTTTCTTAGTTAGCACCAAAATTACCCCTGTGATCTCCTCGATTTCCTCTACTCAGCAAAGGGAGAGTACAAAATTGTCAGGAAAAGAGACTCCAGGCCAGGAACTGTGCTTAGCCAAAATCCCTCCTGCAAGGAAGATATTTTTGTCTCTTGTTTTGGTATTGTATTTCAGCCGTCTTCGTCTTCGGTAGCACAGTGTGGGTTTGTGTTCTTTCCACTGTTCTTGTTAGGCTTCTCCTGTTCTACAGAAAATAATGATTTATTGCTTATTTTGGTTGGTTTTTGTCGTCTCAATTGATCTTTAATCTAGCAAATTTTGGTGAGATTAAGTTGCATTTTTTTGACTATGTCACATTTCTTTAGCCACCAAAAAATGGAGGTAGCATGGAGTCCCTGCTCATCACCCACCCCCAGCCAAGCTCTTTGAGATGAGTAGTGTCTGCTCACTTTGTTCAAAAGTCGGTCTTGGAGCCCTCCTCTGTACTCACCCACTTGTCTGCGTTGGTGTGCTGGGGAGTAGATGCAAGTGGCAGACTGTATTTGAGGATTTTCCTTGCAGAGGTCTTCACAAGTCCACTGGAGAGCCCTTTGCAAAGGTTCTGCTGATGCTCCAGCAAAGCCATTTGTCTTGTAGTCCTTCACGGGGATGTAGGAGTGAGCGCCGAGGACCTGAGCAGAACTAGTTTGGTTGCAAATGACAGCAAATCTGTGACAACAGAGGACCAGAGGCAGGAATGGGAAGGACCCTGTGATTGCTGATAGGACTTTGGAGGAAAGAGGGACCTGGTAAAAGTCTGAGAGCTGCTTAGCACAGCTTCAGTATTGCAGGAACCCAAATGGGTGTTGGTTGTTTCTCTTGCTCTGGGATGAATATGGGCGCCTATAGCTCCAGGTGCAGAATGAGGAACTATGCAGACAAATAATAAAAAATGCATGCCAGATAAAAGCAATTTAAAAGAGCTGCCTTCCCTTCTGAGGAATTCTGTAATGCGAGTCTTACTTGTCGAGGATTACTTGCCACTGAATGAGGGACAGATAATGCAGAATAGAAAAACTTGACAAAGTTGCTTGCTTGATGTGTTATTAGAAAAGGAAGAGTTAAAAAGTTAAAAAGAAGGATATGAAAGTCTGCAATATATATTTTTTATTAAAATAGTATTTGAAAAAGAAGTTAGAGGAACGTGCAAAGCTTTGAGCTGCTGAAAGGATCAGACGTACTTTCTGAATGAATACAATGGGTATGAGATCCATCAAAGTCATGACCACACCAGATAACTCATAAAACGTAATGGTCTCCGAGCTAGGGAAACGTTCTTTGTTATGCTTACAGAGCTTCAGTAAAGATAAGATCTTGATAATCTGGAAGTATCAAATCCGTGTTATTTGAATTTTATTACTTTCATGTCTTTATTTTGTTAGAGGCAGGACACTAATATTAATTTTATTAAAAAGGAGGTAAGTGAAAGTGAAAACAGGTCCCAGCCAGGTAGATCGGTCTTGGGGTAGGAACATGCTGTGCTCAGTTACCCACACACTGCTGCCAACGTATATGAGTCATGAGTACCAATGGCACTGCCATTTATAGATTCCTTAGGAACAGAGGCAGCTATACATGTCATTGAACGGCAATTTTTTTTAAGAAGGTTTTGGCTGAAAATGTTGATCTCCACAGAACACAAGGTGTCCAGAGTAATTCCCCTTTGAAAAATTATTGAAGTAGTTGCCAAGTGTAACTCCCGTTCTCTGGGGAAATTCCAAAGCTTCAATAATTCCTTTTGTCCCTAAAACACTCAAGCCATCAGAAATGTTCAGATAAGACTTTAAAAATGAAATACTGTGCTTTAGCAGAATATTAAGATTTTGAAGTAAAAATTTCTTGAGACAAAATATTTGATTTGTGTTTTCCTAAAGGAGAATTCCAAAATATCAAGAGCAAATGGAATCAGATTTACATTCTGAAAATTCCCAGGCTAAAATGTTGCTTGGTTCCAGTTAGTTCATCTATAAGGCACAAGCTGGTCATAGGGTACCTTAAGCTATCTGCATATATTGTATGTGGAGTGAGCCACATAAGCTGTGAATAACCATATCGTGTAACAGGCTTTAAGAGGTTGAGCCCATATATCGTGTGCATGTATTAATTTAATACTCATGCGTGTATTTATATACGTATGTTTTTATGTATTAGGTAAATTAATTTACATCTCCACTTACTATTTATTGAGAAAAAAGGTCTCTGAAGAAATATGAGTTCCAGACTCCTCTTCCGTTACCTTATAGAAAGAACGGTCTTCATGGTCTACATAACCCAGGTTGGAAAATATCCACTGTAGGCAAGGTCTTTGTGCCTGAAATAATTGTCAGGCACTCTTGGTATATTTGGGTTTTCATTTAAAATAGTATTTTTCTTACTCTTTATGCTAAAAAAGAATTTAGGGAGTGTTACTGTTCATACATACATACATGTGTGCATATATATATATATAGAGAGAGAGTATATTTTTACAGATATAGCTACATCTAGGACAGTCTCTTAACATCAGAATTTTGTCACTTCTCAGCTGAGGAAGTTTCTGGCATCCAGGTTGGAGCACCTACCCTGGCAGAGCACACACACAGTGTTACATATTTAAGTCCTATGAATGTAGTTCAGGTTGAGAGCTTGAAATCGTCACTCATGTCCTAAATGAATGTCTTAACCTTGAGGCAATTTTGGGGGGTGTTACGATTTCAGTCTCTCTTGTGAAAACATGCTTTATGTAAGTAATTAAAACACTAATTGAATCTGGATCTTTCACAACTTGAGATGAGTCCCATGACCGGTGGGCTTAGAAAAACAGCCCCGTTAGCCCTGTGAGTGTATCATTAGTTATACAAGCCGAGGTTACTCCAGGAGAATAATTGAGAGCAGCTCACCTGAGAATAGCAGAGACACTGGTAATCAGCACGCTCACCTAGGCTGGAGGAGATCCACTCGTTCCTGGTATGACTTAGCCTGAGCTGGGATTTGAGTTACGGCATCTCGGCTCTCCAGTGAGGCTCTGACTGGTTAGATTGGGGATTGTTTCAGAGAAAGCTTGTCTAGATTTTCATAAGAATTTTTAGGTGGTTTGGGGTTTCTCTGGATGAAGAACGAGAGAAAAAGAAATTCTTAATTTATATTTTTTTTTTTGTAGCGGAAGAGTTTCCTCTCGCATAGCTCTAATAAGGATAACTGCACAAGAAATTCAAGAACTAAAAAAAAAAAAAGGAAAAAATAGAAAAATGTATTTACCAGTAAATTAATCACTCCTGAAATCATTGTTTTGTTACTATTTTACAGTAATATATAATAAAAGTCACTCCTGTTGCTTGATAGGAAAAGTAGACAATGAGAAACATGGTGTTTGCATTGGCCCATGTTTCTGTCTTGATTTCTCCAAGTGTTTATGCATTCTTTTTCTTTCTCTTGACATCGGAGTTATGGAAAAGTCTTAGCACTGTGTTTATAATAGATTCTGCATACTTAACAGCAGTTCCTTTGGGAAAACAAAACTCGAGTGTCTAGGAAGTGTTGCAACCTATCTGCCTTTGATAGGATGTGACAAGCTTCCTCCTCGCGCGGTACGTGGCGTCTGCCTGCGCGCCTGCTGGCACTCTGCACAGACAGGTCCCAGACGCTTGTGATACGGGCTGTTCCCTCCCAGATGTTCTCTACCCACCAGGACGGATATCGGTGAAGAATATTGGCGAGACATTGTGGAGTAGCTTGTGCTGCCCAAATTCTTGACTGTAATTGTTCCTTGGAATAAATTGAGAGCTTCTCTCCAAAATGGGATGGGACTACCCTCTTAGTAATAACCTGAGCTCCAAGTTGTATTAACCCCTTACAGTATTTGGAGCAGAAAATGACTTCACAGAACATCTTTTTGTCCTCTCAAAATACTCACTGTTTGTGTACAACCAAATAATTTGTGTCATGCCTTAGAAAATAAGAGAGTAAGTCTGCGTGCAGTGGTTGCTGGCTTTGGCATTTAGTAGATTTTTATAACCCTACTCATGCTTTCTCTGCCCAATACTTACTTTAAATTGCTGTAGAGTTTGTTCTGTTACCTGCTTTGGTTGTCTGCAAGTAGTTTTGCCCCACAGTTTGCATGAGAGTTATGTTTCTGTCACAACGTGTTGCATTTTGATTCTGCAAATCAGAATGACAAACTCTCTTGGCTCCAGAGCCCCTGTTTTTTTAATGAAAATTCCATTGCCTGGTGCCAGTGAATCATCCTAAAATAGGGTCTGTTCTCTCACCTAAGCAAGCCTGTGATGCTGTGCCGGACTCAACTGGAGCAGCCCTCTGACTACAATAGAGGGGATGGCTCCTTCTGCGGCAGCCCCTTTTTGTTCTTTTTGGCAGTTCTTCAGAGACAGACATGACTGAAGAAGCCTTGTTTGGCTTGACTGCTCTGTCTGTTTGGTAATCGGAAGCACTAAAGTGAAGCCTAGATGCCCTACCATGGGTAGATTGATATTCAGCGGTAAGGGAAATGGTTCTCTTATTTTTATGATAACTCTGATCTGCCTGGTGCCCTATATGTCAACATGCTCATTTGAGACGTTCTGAAGGTTTGGATGGGAGTTGTTTCTACTCCTGCACCTTTGGGCTGGTCAGGGGACCAAACAATTATTCCAATGTCACCGTGTCCCCCATTTTACGTCAATCGACTGGAAGTGCGCCTCTCGTTCTGCGTTCCTCTTCTAGCTCTCCTTTTTGCTTTTGTTCAGTCTTCAGGTTATCATTTGATGTTAGAGCCATGTCAGCAGCATTCTTAAAGCATGTGCTACCAAAGCCTGTCACTTCCTCCCTGTTAGGATTTAATATTTTATGTTTGCGTGTTCAGCCTACAATACCCGACGCTCTATTTCTGTTGAAGGGATTCTGGAGGTCTCCCGTGAGGTTTTTTTTCTAAATGAGTTGATCTGTTTTATCAAATGCTCTTGTGGTGTTCTGTGACTCTGCTCCGGGCAAGGAGAACAGACCTAAACACAACTGAAGAATTTGTATTTAATATCAAATTTGCACTCTTCTTTTTTATTCCCCTCTCTAAATTTTCACAAGTTTGTAAAAGCCGCTGCCTGCCTTGGTTTTCATTGCTTGAATTGATGGAAAGTTTAATCATAATCGTATACTCTTCTTCCTAAAGAGTTAAAATGATAAAAAATGTATTGATACTCCTCTACCTGCTGGGGGGTTGGTTTGGAATAATTAATAGTTGTGGTTTGTGTCTTTCCTGTCAATGAAGTGACCAATAGGTTTTGCTGTGTCTGCTAACAACTGGTCTGTTTCTTCCACTTGGGAAGTGAACTGAAAATTATCCAAACACACTATTTGTCCATGAAATTTCTCAGTTGCTCGCTGCAGCTAATTTTGTTGCACCTTGGTCATGACCAGTATTAATGGTAACAGGAATATTATACATCCTGGTTTTGTTCCAGTTATTGTTACAAACCACTGGACTTTCTGACAGCACTTGTCATCAAAAGCTTTCCAGAAATCTCTAATATTTTTCATGAATGGTGCTTGTCACTTCACATTAGCTCTATAAAATGAGAATAGCCACTTGATGCTTCGTGCTTTCTGGTCCGGAAACCTACTTGCTGCTTAACAGGTTGCAGAAGGAAATTGCTCTTGGTTTTTCTTTCCGCCACGTCCCCTCCCCGGTGTTGAGAATTATACAGGTTTTTGCTAGACATTGAGGCTGACAATGCTAACACGATCTGAAATGTCTGCTCCAACTCTTTCTTTGATTGCAGTGGTGTCCTTTGTACTCTCTGGACTCTTTCTAAAAGCACGAGAGATGACTAACAGGCTATTTGCCACTTGGTTAACAAACGTTCTCTCACCAATTTTGCCTTCTTGTATTTACTCACTTTTATCATTTCTGACACTTCAAAGTTTTTAAATCGATGTCAGATCTTTATCACCACATCTTTGAGGCTTGATCTGTTTAAGACGACATAGGTGTGTCTTGTTCCTTTTTCTTTGTGCTGGTTCTTTACTGAGAATCTTTCTGCTTGTGTGTTGGGCAGGACTGCTGACAGCGCTTTAAAAAACACCCCTTGGCTCTTTAGTCTCTTTTGGACTTATTTTGGCCTTTCAGCCTGTATCTCCCTTTTAGCATCTGGTCTTTTGCTTTCTTTTTCTTGCTGCTACCAGAGTAACATCAGAAAGTTATTCTTTCCTTTTCCATTTAATTCTGTTTGGAAAAGTTTTTCCACTTTTCTAGCTGTACTGTGGAATAATTGTAGCTATCACAAGATGTCAAAGTCTTCAAGGTAGTTTTTTACCTTTTGGTCTTTCAGTTAAGTACTGTTACCTTGAAGGCATTTTTTTTGAGATTCTCATCTTTGATTTTCACTTCAGGGATATAATGTTTATATATGTAAATATTTGCTGAGGAATTGCAAAAATTACTTTAGATGAAGTCATTCATATAGAAAGCTGTACATCAATTACAATATTACTTTCTATTTTCCTGCAAGAAAATAGGGATGGACTTGTGGATTTTCCTTGTGGAAACTACAAATTTTTTTTTGTGAAAAAAAATATTCTGAAAACAGCATTAAAGGCAGCTTGAACTTAGAATATCTGTACCACCTCAGGGGAACCAGTAAATAGACTTCATGTGCTGGTTAAATGGATTTCAACTATTTTATAAAGTGAATTCCTTAAATATTCCACTGACAAGCATTTGTAAACAAAATCTGTTTCTTCAGTGGTGTGCTGGAAAGATTTTGTGTAATTGAATGTTAGTTTACCTTGTTGTGCCAGGGTATGTGTGTGTGTGTTCATACTGCAGTTCTCATGTTATAAAAAAAAAAAAAATTCAATCTTTTGCTTTTCCTGGCAATGTTAACAGTGATTTAAGATGCTTAATATCCCATTAAGGCAACTGACTTCTCTGTCTCCTTGTATCACTGCTGCTCTCAGTGATAGATCAGTTCACATCGGCTCAGAGCCATTCACTGGTTTCTGAAAACAGCTGCCAGAGCTAACAAGCCTCGGCTGCTGCTCCCAGCAGTCTGGATACGTACAGATGTATAGTGCTGAGCTGCCCTGAGTATGCTTTTATATAGACAGGGCTGTATGTGGGTCACTTTTGAATACTCAAAATCCCATTTAGACTGAGAGGGCTTTAAATTTGACCTTCAGCTACATTGAGGGCAAAACAATCTAATTTTTTGAAAAGAAAGCTGTCATTAAAATTTTTTTTCTAGTCATTTTCTGCGGAAGATTTTTCAGTATAGAAGCAAACTGTACCTTCCTCCATCCTGCTCACAAGCAAAAATCCGTGTTAGTGCAACACTGCAGTGTTTGCATACTCTTTATAGAAAACGTGCTTGCTTAGGGTGGAACTGTGAGCAACTGAAAAAAACAACCCAAAACCAAAAAAAAACCACAGAAAACTTGATGGTAAACATTTTGACATGGATTTGATTGATCCAGATTGCTCACATGGTCTCAACATAGCTTTAGCACACACATAGAAGGAAGCTGGTTGCAAAGCATGCATATTCACTGTTAATGTATGTTTTATTATTACTAGCCCTAAACACGTCATCGTTAGCCCATTTATTTTCCCATTACATGTGTGTCCCCGGTGTGGCGAATGCACATGCTTAGCAAATGGCCACAAGTAATACAGCGTGCTCCAGCAGTAATTGTCCCTTTTGGTCTCTTGAATTCTTCTTGATGCCTGTGGGTGAATGTTGTTATAACCAAACAAGATTAAGATTCAGTTTGCTTACAGAAAAAAGGCACTTAAGGATTTCTCCACTTTGCTGCTATTAGAATAGTTCATAACCAGATTGAGAAACCTGGTTTGTCTAAAAAGTTCACAATGGAAGGGGGCAGTTTTTGACTTTGTCTATAAAAACTGCCCAGTGAGTGTCCTGTGTGCCGGCTACCGTGGCCAACTGAAATGCTCTGCTTTTACACTCAGTAAAGGGCGTGATGGCATCAGTACCTGCAGCGTTTCCTGCACTTCACATTAGGTAGATGGCAAATGTTACGGTAGTGTGGCTGAGCTGTCCAAGCCGAAGTGCTCACTGTACTGCCCATGAGTGTTTATTTCCAGAGACCTGGTGTTTCTTAGATGGCTCGTCTCTCTGCTTCCTCTCCCCAGTGCCAAATGTCATCTTGGTTTTACCCGTCGAGCAGGTGTGCTGTTGGTGTTGCTCTGATTTCACACACTCAGGTCCAGGCAGCGTGGAGTTTCGGAGAGCCTCATCCTGAACAGGGGATGAACTCTTCTTGCCTTGGTTTAGATCAGCAAAGCTGGTTCTCTTGTGCTCTACGGTAGACAGCACACTAAAGGCTTGATCCGCAGTGGGACTCCCAGTAATACAAACAGTTAAGAATATTCCAGTTTCAGGCAGGATTAAATCCCAACTGTACAGGTAGCAGCTTTCTTTTTCACCCTGGAAGTTAATGCTTATGCAGTTCAACCGGTGATCAGTTGATGGCTAAAATGAGGAAAACCCTCTGATGAAACGAGATACTGGGAACAACTAAGAAATTATATGGAACATTGATTCTAAGATCCATTTGTTCATTATTTTTTTTCCTGCAGTTAGAAGGATTACTTTTTTCCCCTTTAATAGCGAGAAGTTAAGATATGAAGCTAATACAACTACCCCTTCAGGGATAAATGATGTGAAAATCTTGCAAATCACTCTTAATGCTTCAGGCACAGCATGACTAGAGGTTGTCCCTTGAGAGGTAATGGCTTAAAATTGTGTGTTTGGTGGATGTTCTGCAGTGAAAGAAACTCATTTGACTTAATGTATGGAGAAGAGAAGAGCCACAGACAATTTTTAGGATTTAGGAATTGATTGTTATAACCTGAAATCTGAGAGGACCCATATGATATATCTGTCAGACTCCTACAAATGCTCAGTAGCCATAGGAACAATAAAAGAATTGTCTCATTGAGGAAGAAATGTTTGGAAAATGGGGAAAAGCAGCGAATCAAGGGGTAAGTGTGCTCAGTGTAGGAAAGCTACGAGTGAGACCTGTGCCATTTATAAATAATCTGGAAAGGGGAGACAAGGGAAGCAATGAGTTTAGTGGTAGCGTGTCCCTCAGCATAGTCAGAGAAGGGCAGATTATGAAGGAATGGCAGGACCTTGCAACACTGCATGTGGGATAAAATGACAGGTGACATTCAGTACATATAAATGTGAACTGCCATATGTGATGAAAAATAATCCCAGCTTTTTATACACAGTGATTGGCCCTGGGTTGGCTATTGCCACGTAGGAAAGAAAAAAACAAAACAAACAAAAAAAAAACCCAACCCAACAAAACAAAACCAAGTTGCGGTTATTACAGTTCCATGAAAATGCTGATATAGTGCTTGGTAGCTATGTGAAACACAACATACTGCTACAAATTCTTAGAGAAAAGCAGAGAACAAAGTAAGTGCCAATTAGACCCCTATAGAATTGTATGGTGTACCTGTGTCTTGGATACTGTGGGCATCTCGGGTTCTCCTGAATTTCAAAAAGGGATGGTACAGAATGGGGAACAGTAGAACAGTACGAAGAGAACTAATTAGGGTAATGAAAGATGTGGAAAAGCTTCTGTATGAAGAACAAGTAAATAATCAGTAACTTTTCAGCTTGAGAAGGAGACAGCTGAGGGAAGTGTTGACAGAAGGTGAGCAGAGGCTGGCCAAACTTCTCTCCTAATGCAGGAGCACGGGGCTACCAAATGAAACTAGTGAGGGCCTTCTTTAAAACAAAGAAATGAGCTACTGCTTTGTGGACTGTGTAAGTAAGCTGTGGAACTCCTTGCTACTAGATGCTAAGAGCTTGTATGGGTTCAAATGGGACTGGACAAACTAATGGCATAAGAAATGCTAAGTGGCTACTGAGTGTAAAGACTGCTTTCGGCTCATGAATTCCCTGCCCCACAGCCCAGTGCTGGAAGGATACTCTGGAAATATCTGTATGTTCACACCATGTCCTCCTCTTCCTTTTGGGCAACTCCTACAGTCTGCTGTTAGGGAGAAAATACTGTTCCCTGGCTGAGCCAGGGTGCTTTGTTCCAAGGCTGATAAATCCCTTGTCTCCATCTTGTGTCCCTCGCTCCAGACCTCTGTAGCACACCTCTCCAAGACTCCTGATTGGTTTCTAAGTCTGTACTTACCAGGGACACTTAATACATCATAGGACAGGCTACTAAGTGGTCCTATTTTGGCTGCAGCAAAAGCTTAGCAAACCTAAGGTTCTTCTGAGAAAAGCCAACAAAGGGATGTTTTCTGACAAAACTTCAGTTCGTCAGGAGATGTCTAGCCAGCTTGAGTTTCCGGGAGTCTGGGATGCTCAGCAATTTGCATCCTAATGAAGGGCAGAAAGGTAAAGAGGGGTAGTAAGATTGTCACCTGTGCCTGCAGCTGAAGCAGTGCCGTGTCCCTTTGTTCTATGCCCTGTATGGTGAACACCTGCATCGGTGCTTCATTACCTGAGTGGGTGCTATTACCTTTTAGGCAGTTTATCTCCATAACAATGTCCTTTAGTCCCCGAAGTAGTAAATCAGCCTGTTCTCTACTGTTCAGAGTTCCTCTGGCAACTCTTCCATCCACTGGGTTTTTTCACTGTGAAAATCTGAGCATAATATTTGAAGCATAGACTAGGTAGGAAGTCTAGTCAAAAGAGAAAACCAGCAGGGTTTGCAGGTCAAGGAGGGAAAGGGAACATTTTTCTAGTTGGCTAATTCTGGCCCATCCAATTTTCCAGTTCTGAAGTATGTAGTCAAGTTACTGGCACATAGCGTACTGCAGCTGAAAGCCCTGGTTGGGAGTACATGACCTGTTGCACAACCATCCAGGTTGTTCTCTCTAGAGACTGAAGGTATATTCTTTGTGTTAAGACCTGAAGCAAGTGTCTGCATCCAGTTAATGTTACCGCTAAAAATCCATTGGGTTCGATTAAAGCACTGGATTTTGTGTTCTGTAGCACTTCTCTGAAGACCCCTATTCTCTTACAGCACTTAAGAGCTGGAAAAACGCGATATGGCAGGAGATAGTCACCTTTCCTTTGTGCATTCCTGACCATTAATCTCAGCTCACAATGGACCTTGCACAAGTTTTACAAGGTTGTCTTTGGTGGAGTTACTCATGATTTATGGGAAGGAGTCATGCCCAAAATATTTACTTTTGTTTATGTGGAAACTTTAGAGAGCTTTTCCCTGGAAAACTTTTCCCCATCTAACTCATCTACAACCAGTCTCAAAACTGGAAACTCTTTACAGCTTCTCTGTGGTGTAATACTGTTCTGGTTTCCTTGTGGGTTTTTTGTGGGGTTTTGGGGGGTTTTTTTTCCTCCTCTTCTTTCTCTACCACTCTCTGTCTGCTCAGGGTATTTCTAAGCCTGATCCAGCAGAGTACAGTTAGGGTGGAAAATTGCTTAAAACAATGTGCTCGTCTTGATTCTTTTGTCAATCTGTGCTTAGCTGGTGACCCAGCACATTGCTGCTAAATCCCCTACTTTTTGCACACAAATACTGTCAGCATCTGACCCTTTTTTTTTTTTTTTTTTTTTTTTTTTTTCTGCAGAAGTAAAGCTGTGCAGCCTCAGTGTCCTGGCTACCTTTCAGCCTTAGTGATTACATGCTTGTCTACATAAGTTTCTCTCTGACTTTAATTTCAATAGACAACAGTATTCTGCCAGTTGCATTTCAAATCCTTCTACCTTCTGTTTTGTTTGCTGTCCTGTGTTAACCTGAAAGTACCTTCACTTTGAATTGTGTGGCAATCCATTAAAATATTTGCTCTCCTTACACAGAGCATATTGAAACCTTTAGGGAGGAAATATATTTCCGTGTGTCACTGTATTATTAGCTCAATTACTATTATGTAAGAGAAAATAGGGGCATATTTTCAAGTTAAAAGCAAGGTGAAACAGCAGAGGACAAACACCAAGAAGAACAAAACGCTTTAATAAAAAAAAATGCAAGATTATAAGTTAACCATTGAAGTTTAAATTTTTTCAGAATGTCTTGTACACAGAAAAAGTAAAAAAAAAAAAAATTGCAGTAACAGCTTCCTAAGCACAAAAATTAATTTTTTTTTCTTTTTTTGACACTATTCCACTCTCATCCTTGTATTCCTGGCCCTGAGGAGAAGAGTAGGTTCCACAGAGATTTTTTTGCTAATTGCTAATTAGTTAATTTCCTTTTTTTCAGGAAGTCATCTATTTCCTTTAGCTTGTGCAATTAGAAGAAATGGAAAGGGCCTTTACTTCCAAAACTCTTGTCATTGTTCTTCATCAAGCTTGTAATTTGTCTGCTTCCAAAGTGGAGCTGCTTCCTACCAGGCCGTGGTCACCATGGCAAGTCTGCTGTGTTCAAGGGCTTTTGTCTGTTACGTGGAATTAATGAGTTATGCTTCTGATATTTTTAGTAGATGATGTAGACTCCACAGCAAAATGTGTTTTTACGTTAGCATGTGTATTTATAAAATATGCAAGTATAAAGATTAAAAAGTAACAATGTGAAATCAGGTTGTTTTTTTTTTTTTTTCAACTTTAATCACCAACCTGAGGTGCGCTACAATATTAAGCCATACCTCCATTTTGTCTAAATTTCTCCAGTTTGTTCCCTTCCAACTTGACTTTGAATGTTTGCAGGGATAAGACATCTACCACCTTTCTGGGCAACCAGTTCCAGTGTTTCACCACTCTCATCATAAAAGATTTCTTCTTTGTATCTAGCCTGAATCTACCCTCCTTTACTTTAAAACCATTAACCCTTGCACTTTTGTCTCAGGCCATATGAAAATGTCTGTCCTTATCTTTCTTATAAGCCTCCTTGAAGTACTGGAAGGCTGCAATAAGGTCTCCCTGGAGCCCTCTCTTCTTTGGGCTGAAAAACCCCATCTCCTTCAGCCTGTCTTCATAGGCGAGGTGCTCCAGCCCTCTGATCCTTTTCCTCCTGGACCCACTCCAACAGGTGCATATCTTTCCTGTGCTGAGGGCCCCAGAGCTGGATGCAGTACTTCAGGTGGGGTCTCACCAGAGTAGAGGGGGAGAATCACCTCCCTTATGCTGCTGGCCATGCTTCTTTTGTCAACCGCACCACTGAACTTGGTGTCATCTGTGAACTTGCTGAAGGTGCCCTCAGTCCTACTGTCTGTGTCATTGATGAAGACATTAAACAGTGCTGGTCCCAATACGGACCACTGAGGGAGACTACTTGTCATCAGTCTCCATCTGGACATTGAGCAGTTGACCACTGCCCTCTGAAGATGACCATCTGACCAACTCCTCATCTACCAAACAGTCCATCCATCAAATCCATATCTCTCCAATTTAGAAGGATGGTGTTGGGGACCATGTCAAAGGCCTTACAGAAGTCCAGAGAGGCGACATCTGTAGCTCTTCACCTGTCCACTGATGTAGTCACTCCATCATAGAAGGCCACCAAGTTGGTCAGGTAGGACTTGCCCTTGGTGAAGCCATGCTGGCTGTTGCGAGTCACCTCCCTGTCCTCCATGTGCCTTAGCGTAGCTTCTTGGAGGATCTATTCCATGATCTTCTGAGGCACAGAGGGGAGGCTGGCAGGTCAGCAGTTCCCAGGATCCTCCTTTCTACTCTTTTTAAAAATGGGTGCAATGATGCCCTTTGAAATCTAGGTAAGACGGGTCAATGTTCACTTGCGAATTGTTTTCATTCTCTTAAAATACTACGCAGTGGTAGTAACAAAGCTGTTATTGCTATAGAATGTGATACTGAGAGGGAAATGCTGGCATCTGAGTCCTTGTGGTCTGCAGAGGCAGATTTCATGACTTAGAGCAGTGAGCATAGAGGGTGCTTGGGGAGCATCCAGTGCCTGAGAGAGGAAGAGAATAAATGAGATTCCTTTGTGCTGTGTGGCATTTGTGATAACCTACGTACTTCTCCATTGATGAGCTCCCTTAAGTTACTGTTAATATGACCTCCAAGCTTTAGCATCTTGTGCCAGTATTCTTCAGGCTGGCCTCTGGAAGCCCCAAGTGTACCAATGCTGATCCTCAACCATAGCTTTTTTGCTGAATGTCGTACTGGGACCGCTCAGTCTGCCACCAAGCTTGATTATCTTTGTATGGCTCCCCTTAGGAGCTGTTGCCTATATAGAACAAAAGATTAAGACAATCGTTCACGTTCCTTTTGGCAGGTTAATTTATATGGAATGAATGTTGGATGGTACCTTCTGGGCCCGTTTTGCATGGCTTGCTGATAGTTCACATTCGCCGCCTTGAGGCGCTCATCGTGATCCTAGCAAGGATGTATGAATCCAGGAATGCAATGGTTGCCATCTGTCCTGGCTGGGTGCACTCTTTCTTGTGTCCCCTGAGGCTAAGCAAAAGAATAAAGCAGCTGGGAAGATTTTGCCCCATTTTAAAACACCTTTCCTTTTGTTTAGGCATGCCTTAATCTTTTAACAATTATTTTATTATGCAAAACCAATCAAACACCTGTGGTTAAAGTTCAGGGGAATTCATATGTTGCCTATAAGCTTATTTGAAATAAAAGTTTCTTAGTCCTAAGCTACAGTTCTTGGTAATTATCTGTGAAGAAGGAGTTGCCCGACCTAATTCATTTAAGGTTGGATGAGTGTTAGGACATCTGTACGGTTTTATCACTAGGCTCTTGAAACAAACCATCTGTTACTGCAACTCGCATCACAAACAGCTTCTCCCCTCAACCGGTC
Organism: Pterocles orientalis; assembly: GCA_011057875.1. NCBI lineage: Eukaryota > Metazoa > Chordata > Aves > Pterocliformes > Pteroclidae > Pterocles > Pterocles orientalis. The sequence continues at coordinate 787,121 of WKFP01015071.1, forward strand.
ATATAGCGAGAGAACAATGCCCCTGCTTCAGGGAGCTTTGTTCTCTGTCTCGGTGTTTGACAATAGCTCACAGAAACTTCATCACACGTAACTGGGCATGCCTGTTGTTCACCAGAATATTTTTCATAGTTTCCAGTGAGTTCCCCTGCCTTTCTTCTCTTTTTGTCACTTGTGATGCCACGTACTCAGCCTATACAGAATTTGAAGGGGAAAAAAAGTAGCGTATATGGTAGGCTGAGCATAAACTGAGCTCCTCAGCCTTCCCAGGGAGACAAATAGTCATGTCGTAGTCATTTGTCAGCACCACTGACAGCCACAGGCTGAGGTACCAAGTTATTTCTGATTTTTCCAAATGGGAGGAAGTGTACAAATCTATATTACACCACTTTGTGAACACTGGCATTTTATGGCAATTACTGTCTGTTCTGTATAACTGATTCGGGCTGGTTCTTTTCTCGGGGAGTGAAATATTCATTTCCCTCCATTGCAGTTAGTAATCGCCAGCTGAGACGTTGCCATTTGTACTAATAAGACCAGTAAAGTGCAGAAACATTTTGGGTCACTGCACTCACTTTTCCCCCCCTTGCAGATAGTTTCCCTCTGTTTGCGAGGAAAAAGGGAGTCTGAGGATTTGTGTAAAGGAACTTCAAGGGTCTTTAGGTGACTGTAGACCTGATTCTCTCTGCCCCTTGGCCCTCCCATTTCTCCTTCTTTTCTAACTGCTTCTCTGAACAGGGAATAATCTATTTTTCAGTAGAACTGGGTGTGGTTAAAGGTGCTATGCAGCCCAAGTTTAGGGTGATGTTTTCTGTCCTTATATAGTTGGTATTTCATCTGCTTCCACTTGTTGTGTACTGCAGGCTCTGAGGCAGCAGGAAAAATGTTTTGCAAGGGAGAAGTTGAACTTTTTGCTGTTTTGAGCTGTAACTTAATGTATTCATGAGGTTAAGTGCTCTAAAATGTATTTCGAGGTTTTACAAAAAGTCTTCAATTTACAAACCGTTTGTGTAAATATGGATGACTTTTTCGGGCATCTTTTTTATTCTGATTTAACTTTTGCCATTCCTGAATACTGGAGGTGGTGGAGTGACAGAATTAACTGCAGGAAGAGCCATGAACAAACACTGCAGTCCATGAATATTGCATTGGCTGTGAGATGCAAAGGGGATCCTCCCTAATATTCTTCATTACCATCCCAATTAGTTTCCCCTTGCTTTTTTACACCTCTTTTAGCTGTTTTGTGGTTCTAGGCAAATAAATAGAGAAGTAAAATAAAACTACTTTCATCTCATCTGATTCTGTGAGCTTCCCTTTGCTCTTGGAATAGCAGGTGAGTGGTACCCTGGCTCGGAGGGAAGGTGTATTGAACTAAATTCGTGCTGTTTAATGGGGCTTGGATTTTTTTTAAAAACAATTTTGTTGGTATAAGCGTAGAATAATAATTACAGCTGAAGGAAAAAAAAACGCACTACAGATACCCTGTGCTGAACCTATGTCACAGATGCTGATACTTATGCCTGTGACACCTGTGTAAAGATTCATTAGTCATTTTGCTACTGAGGAAGCAATGATCAGGAGATAATAGGTGAGGAACCCGATGTCTGCGATATGATTCTAACTGTAGAAGCCTCCCTTATTAAAAAATGAAAAAAACCCAAACAAACAAAAAAAAATAACCAAACTGCTTAAATGTATGTTAGCTAGGAATCTGGTAAATATGTGTGTGCGTGTATAGGTACCTAGCAGTACTTCTAAAGAAAAAAGCTTTGCTTTCTTTAAAAGCAGCAGAAGGATTTTTGTTTTGCTGACAGCTGAAGTTCCTTCTGCAGCTGGTGCGATAGCTGTGACTTTGCACACCAAAAGAAGCAATCTGCTCCTCCTGCTAATCCTTCCAGCCTCTCCGGAGTGTTTCTGGGGCTGTGTAGCCTGCGTTCACCCGTGTTAACATGGAATCAAATATTTTTCAGAGAGTATTAAAATTGTTGTTTATAATGAAAGCGCTGTAATTCCTATCTGTGTTTTGGACGTGCTGGCAGATGGAAGGCTCTTCGCGCAGGCTGTGCTCGGAGAACACCATCTGTTTAGCCAGGCCACCATCTCTGTGCGTCTCTTGCCAAGCTGGTTCTGAAGCCTGGCCTGAAAACACTTAGCTTTTGTCTCCTTTTTGTGGGTGCTCTTCAGACTGTTGTGTTTGGGTGTTTCCTTCCTGCATCTCTGTGATTCAGCTTGTCCTGCTGCATCTACAGATCTTATATCTTGGTGTCTTATACCCCCAGCAGTGATGGCAGCCTTGACTCCTGGTAGTTTTCAGGACATCCTTTCTCTAAGACTCATAGTATTCCTCGGATAGAACAATGCAATTCTGGTGGCATAAGAAAACATCCTAATGGATACTTGCTTAAAAGAATTCTGCTTTAAAGGCATTGCATCATGTCTTAAGAAAATCTTCAGAGATGCATTAGGTTTTTGTCTTAATCTACCAAATGGGGCTTGAACATCAGCTTAATTTTCCCAGAAGTCCATTAAATGGCATAAATATTCAAACATCAACAAATTGAATTATCCTGTTACACTCTCAACATTGCATGCTTTAGCTTCCTTGCTCCAGACCAAAGCAGGGCAGCAGTAAAATTGCAACAAACCGCTGAGATTCAGTTTCTGGCAGATGACCTTGTCCCGGTGCATAGTCATTAACCTGCCAAGCCTGTGACCCACATCCCTGTTCCTCCTGTGTTGGTTGGGTTCACCTCATTACATCAACGATCACCTCGTTCCTGGTGACATCACAGGTTCACCTGACCTAAGCCCTATGCTTGAATCAGGTAATTCAGATGAGCCGAAAAGAGCAGCAACTTGGAAAGACAAACTTGTGAAAACCATTCAGCTTCTGCCTTCTCAGAGGAATGGAGTTTCAGAATTATTATGGAAGGGAGACTGCTCAGTGAATAGCACTCTTTGGTGCTAGTTTTTGACTTTTTTTTTTTTTAGACTGATCATAAAGAAAAGTTGCCTTAATCATTTTAGAAATATCCATCTCTCCTATCCCAATGGACTTGTACATACATGGGTGTCCACCAGCTCTTGCCTCTTTCCTAGGGCGCCTGTCTAGCTTTCCTCGACGCTGCCAGACACGGTGTGTACAAGTTTGGCAGTGGCCTCTGCTGTAGTTAGCTGGCCTAGAGATTGTACTCTGATGGCCTGGAGCTTTCCGTCATGTAGCCGGTGTGTGTTCTTGTTGCTTTTTCCCAGGTGCAAGAAGGGTTGCAGAGGGTCTGCTGGGGGAGGCTGCAGCCTCAGGAAATGAGAAAGTCCGTGCTCACTTTCTCAGATGTTGCACTCGACACATGTGTGCCAGGGGTTAGATTAGAAAAGTCTAATTTTAGGCATGTGAAAAGGCAACTTGCAGTATCAGAAGCAGTCAAGGGAGTAGTAACTTTGACCACAATTTGAAGTGTGTCTTTCTCTTTTGCATAGTGTGGGTAGGCTCCCAGAAAAGTTTCTTGCTTTTTGTGAAAAGTGTGGGAAAAGCTCTAAGTCTACTCCGTTTTGGTCAGTCCTGGTCCTTTTCTTTCTCATCTATGCTGGAGAAGAATAGCAACAGCCACCCTGAGCTGTTCTCTGCCTTGCACTGACCCAGCCTGAAGGAAGCAGAATAAAGGGGGCACCTGGAAAAATCTGTTTCTTCTGTGCCAGCTTAAGGGCAGGACATGAGCTGGTATTTGCGATGTGTGAATTTCCATTTGCCATTCTTAGAGATTTCCTTCCTTGCTCACAAAAAACCCAATAATTTATAAATTAATCTTACACATTCCTATTAGAATAAAGCTTGTAGCCATAAATGCAGATTTACTCAAGCGAAATTCTACCTGAAATAAATTATGTCTTGTCCATAATTTTGAAGTCTTGCATTAATCTAGGAGATTGATTTGGTTTTAGTTCCATAACTTTCTGGGTGGCATCTCTTTTGCATAAATGAATAACAGAAGCTTAAATTATTTGACTTGGTAGGTAGTTATTTATTGTGATTATTTTTAAGTGGAAAGATACATAAATAACAAGTATTCCAGTAGGAAAATATATGTTTTGATGGAGTAGAAAAACTCTAAGTAACGGAAGGTTTGCTGGTTCAGGGTGGGATTCTTTGTGTTATCTCTGTGTGTTTTGATGAAAACTATTTATCAAAATTTCCTTCCCCGTACCCCTTCTGCAATTTTGTAAACTGTAGTCAACTGGAGAATGGGACCTTGACTGTCTTTGCAACCTGCCTTTTTTTCTTCTTCATGAATGTCTTAGTGTTTAGTTCTGAAAATTATCACTCTTCTTCTCATACGTCAACTCGGAGTACAAATTCTTGAAAAATCAGTTGTCCAACTAAACCTACGAAGAACTATTTAACGTCGCATTTGATCTGCGTAATGCATTTATAAATCGATTTTGTGTCTGTACATCAGGGTAGAGGGATGATAGTGAAATGTATGTATGGTTCAGCCCAGTGTACGTTTAGATTGCCGGCTCTGTGAGATCTATTTTGCACTGCTTCAAATTGCAAAGCAAGCTTCAGAAAATATTTAATTCAATGTTTTTCAGTCTGAAAAAAAGAACAACAGTCAGTGCTCAGTGGCAAAAATTTCTTTGAAAGTGCTCTTGTCAAAGTCACTTCTTAGCTCTCTAGAACCACATTTTTAAAGGTAAGTTTTAATTGTACTCTAAATGCTGCTACTTTCATAAATAATGCCCGTCTAGTAGTGTGTTTACTGTGTTGGTGCCTGCCTTAATTTGCAGTTTCACGAATGAAGTGGTTGGCAGAAGGAGAGGGATGTATCCATAATGCAGGCACTGCTTTTTCTTTCAGATTAAGTGTCAAGCCCCAACCCTGTGTATTTACTTCAGAAATGGTTCTGGGCCTCTGCCAGTCGATTGCAATGCATTGGACCAGTCAACCCTCGTTACTCTCGACTGGGTCGGTCGCTTCCATTAGTGCTTGTTCTGATGCAGGCTGTGCGCTCATCTGCGGGTCACTGTGGGTAGGGCGGTTGCTGGGAACCCCTTATGGAGCGGTAAATCTTCACTGATGGCAATGCGCAATGTTGTTCACAACCCGAGCCCTCTGGACTGAGTCTTTGCATTTTTTAACTGGACTCATGTCAGAGGAAGAAAATACATGAAGAAACCAGTTTACGCTGTAATGCGTACCATAGAATTTCCTTAAAACCCTAGAGATAGATGATTTTTAAATGGTATTTTAGTATGTATTTAGTAGGACTTAAGAGTTATTTCCTTTACTGTTTGATTTCCTTGAAGACGAGACCAAATTTCTTAAGGCGAGTTTTGCTTTAAACTATTATTTTCACCCTACTAGAAGCCACAAGAGGTGGACATGCCTGAAGCTGTCAAATTGTAGCCTGTCCTCTAATTTCCTCTTGCTGTAGAGAGAAGCTGGTTTGATTATGTCTCCGAGTAAAATGTAAAGATGTTAGATTCTGCCTGCTTTTTCCATTTTGACCAGCTAAAAAATTTTAAGGTATGTCCTGTCTGCATACTAGCCTTTTGGAATAGTACATACTGTGTTTTAATACAGGTCCTGGTTCTGTGTTGCACAGTCTACTCTTGCTTTGCACTGCTCCATGCGGATTGAAAATATTTCTGACAACAGCATAAGCTCCGCTAGCCAGCACTGGGACTGCTCTGGCTTTGCTGAGCACGCCAAATCCTGTACGGTGGGAAGAAATTACCCCAAACTGGTCATGTCAAAAGCTCTGATTCCCTGGGACCTGTTACATCTTGTAACTAGTCTTATCTTGAGTGAGGCTGTGGACTCCCAAGTTGCCCAACATCTCTGTCCTGTAAAATATTCCTTGAGCTCTGCCAGGTGTGTGGTATGTGCTATCTGGGCTTTGGATGTCTGAAGATTTCTTGTACAATTATTAGGTCACATATATTGCCTGACCCAGCCAAGTTTCAGTATAATAGTTTGTTTTCAGTAGAAAGATTTATGTATTAAAGTTAGGAGGGTGTTAGTCTCCTTAAGTTGCACTGAAGAGCAAAGGTGACAGTGAGCAAGCTGAACCACATTCAGTTTCGGGCTCTACCTCCTGGTTTGTGGAGAGGGTCACTGCTGTTATCCCCGTGAGGTCATGAGCAGAGTGCTTCCAACCTGTGCTAGCATCAGGGTAAACTTATTTTTCTCCTCTAACCAGCACTGTGTGGGACAGCACGATCTCCTTCCTCCTCCTCCATCAATGGCGCCATATTGCTGCCACTGCCAATTGAATTCACTGCTTCATTTCTTTCTCCTGTCAAAATATCCATACTGCTGTACTTTTCATTAGCTGACTAGTACTACAGGAGCATGGCTGAGTTGGGGTACAAATGACAAATTTGAAGTTAGCATATTGTATACCGCATGTTGATGGATGTTGATGAGCTCCCTGTTCTCCCAGCCACGTCACCTCTGATGCAGTCATTAAATGACAGGGCTCCGAAAAATAAAATCTATCTGGAGTACCAGCAATTTGTTTCCTGCCATCAGAGAAGAGGAATCTGTATCTATCTTCGGGAGAAAAAAACAACTTGGATTAAATTTTGTGCTTTAGCCTGATGTGATACTGAACAACAGCACGTGTTTTTTTTTAAACGCATGTTGGATGAATATCTAAAGCAATTGTGTTTTAGAGATGCTCTCAGTCTTATCCCCTATTCAGAGGATGAATACTGGTAATCTCCAAACTCCTGTCTTCAAAACCAAAATGCAGCCTTTATGGTGTGCCTGCTTTAGATTTGAATCTATTGATCCATAGGACCCACGTATCTCTCTCCTCTTTCAATTGTCTGCAATTAATAACTTAGGTTTTGGCTCTATTGCATTTTTTTTATACTTGCCCTTTCTTTGATATGATGAAACCTTTGAGAAGCACATTGCAGTCTTGTGTGCTCCTCGGAGAGGCTCCTCCATTAGATTTCTGAATAATTAGGGAAGATATTAAATTTTTTAAAAAAATAGAATTTGTCTTTAAAAAACCTGTAACCCCTTAGCTGTTGGTATTAACCAGTTGTTGCATTTCAAACCAGCGTGTGCTCATTCGCATACGTACAAAAGCATCTAGGCTTAAAGACAGAGTGTGGGGTTCTCAAAGGCACAGATGGCAGCTAAGCAGTTCAGTCTTCCTTGGCCTAACGCAAGACCAAATGTTCTGTCACAGCTGTGGGAATTAATAATGTAACGGGAGAGCTGATCGAATGTTATAAATGGGTCAGTTTTCATTTCCAGGAGTCAAGCAGAAAAAAGAAAGTGCTGGGACTACATCTATTTGTGGCCCCTTTCCTTCCTTCTGGCGATACAGGGGAGGAGGAGAGGGTACAAGTTGGTGCAAGCTATAGTTTTCTCCACTTCTTAGGTCTCTCTCTGCTGACAGGGTGGGTCAAAGGAGGTTGTAGTTCAATGATGATGATTGTATTAATTCTCATGTTCTGCCCTATGTTATTTGAATGAGGAGAGGTTTCAGATGGGAGTGGGAATTTGCTCAGTTGTGTTGTCGTCTATCACCCTTGAAGAACAACCGTGATTAATACTTGTAACTCAAGAGGTGCTACAAAGCACCCTGCCATGGATGTGGCAAGTAAGTTTTATGAAGGCACTTACAGACCGCCTCCCCTGAACGTCTCACAGCTCGCTGCCTTTGCAAGTTAATTTTTCCTCCATGAAAATGAAAGGTGGAAGGGGAATATGGGCAATTCTGGGTCGTTTCCTGAATCTGCAAGCAGGGACGCACATCAATCTGTGAGATCTGATGATAGGGGACTGATTACTAATTCTGGTTTGATTCTGAATGTCTCTAGAATAGCATCAGCTGTCGTTTTGGATGGCCTGTGTATAGTTCTGCTATGTCATCTGCACGCTGTTGTAGAGAATTAGAAATAAATTACAGCACTACAGGACTCAGTCCTGCAAAGATTTACGGGGAGCATTTTGCTCTCTTTCAGAAGTGTTACGAGATGATCTATGTCATTCTGTAGGAACGCAATTTGTTTTCTTTACTAGGAAATTACTGCAGGACCAATAGTAAAGAGTATGATAAGAAAGATTCTTAGTAACCAGTTCTCAAGCTTTGTTTAAAAAAAAATATATATATAATATATAATATTTTGATATTCTGTGTCAGTGTGTTCACACTCCTCACTCTCTTTCCTAAGATTCTGTTTTAATCTTTTTTTTTTTTTAAATGAAAATTGAAATTTGCAGTTTTAATCTGGAGCAGAAATCAGTGGCACAGTTTAATAACCCTGAAGTTACCAGCCACCCAGGTAATTCTTCCTCTCTCTGCAACCCCTTCCTGCTCTTTGCTGCTCTCCTCTTCCCTCCCCGAAATGCCTTGTAGCAAAACAGGAGAATAAAATCAGTAATGAAAAAACCCCAAACTTCAGTGCTTTATCAGTGGCTAATACAAAATCTGCTCTCCTGAATACTTCTCTAGCAGAAAGTCCAAGTGACTGAGCTGCTGGGTAGCTCCTGAAAGCTGTGGCATTGAGAATAAACCAGTTTGACCTGCTGAGCGGGTGCTAATCCTCCTTGGGATTAGTAATCTAATCAAATGAGACTGATAAACATTTGAGGATGGCTGAATTGCTTATAATTTCTCTGTTTATAAGAAGTATGTAAATCATGAAGAAAAACATAATGCTATTTGCTTTCTGGAAGCTGGTTTGAAAATTTTTGTGTGTGTGTGTGGAAGTACTTGAAACTACAAGAAAGCTAGAACACGTGCGCAGAGATTTGCTGGCTGTGTTGGTTTCCAGGAGGACTCTTTTGTTTCTGAATGCAAGCATAATTTGCTCTGCACTCTGTATCTCTTCTGTCGCTGCAGTTTATGCCCTGTTTTCTGGGCTGGGAATACGTTAATGCTTTCCTTCATGGTCATTTGTGGAGGCTAAATCCAGCGATTAACACACGTCAAAATTCTTTGGTTTATAGGAGAGAGGGGGGAAAAATACTCCAAATAGGAATTGTCATTCCAGTGGAGGGAGTGTATAGAGCAGACAGCTGTCGGCACAGAATTAGAGCATTGCTTTAACTGAAAATGTGATTTAATTTGAGAACAATAAAAGAGTGAAACAGTTTCTGGATGCAGTGGACCTTCTGAGATCGCAGGGGAAAGAGGTGTATTGTGCATGGCGTTCCACGTAGCGACAATAACATTAAATGAACAGAAATGCCTTGATTGTTCAG
>WKFP01015071.1:823080-857302 GCA_011057875.1 Pterocles orientalis
TTTTTTTTTTTTTTTTAATTGATTTCCTCCGTCCCTTGAAATCCTTCCCTTTCTAAGCCACTCTCCGGAGGATCCATGGCTAGATAAAATCAGTCTAATGCCCTATGGTTGGGGCAAGTGACTCTGCAGAACAAGAACTAGCATTATAACGCACACTCTTTCTTCTTATTGTGCTTTCCATATTGGCAACACAACAAATTTTCTTTGTCCTCCACTTCTTATCTCTTGTGCATCTGAGAATGTAGGTTATTATTTGGAACTCTCTCCTGAAGGGAACTGGGAGAGAGAAGCATGTGAAAGGTCTATAGACAAAAAGGTTGATGAGTGCCTGATTTGCTTTTATTCTGTCAATTCTTTTTCCAAAAGTTGTTCTCATCCTCCCACCTCTTATTTTCTAACTAGTGCTGGACATTTTTGCCTGTTGAATGAGCGTTAAAAAGAGCAGATCTGTGTTCACAGTGTGCTTAAAGTAGCCTGAGAAATAAACACGCCTTTGTCCCAAGTCAGGTCAGCGTGTGAAGTCATTCATAGCAAGAATTATTGTGTTAGAGTTGTAAAAAGTCTTCATAGGTTTAGCAGAACCACATCCCAGCCTGTATGAAGGGAAGGAAAGAGCCTTACGTCTAGGTACAAGTCAGATTTGTGCCATTAACATGGCAAATAATTAACAACACTTTGGGGCTAGAAAATCCAAAAATCTTAAGACTGTCTTTTAAAGGGATACTATTAAAAAAAGTTAAATTTTGGGTGATTTTCAATACTTAGACTGTCTTATGTGTGGCATGCAATCTTCAGTCTTCCCCATGCAACTGAAAAAATATCAATTTTGTGGAATGAAAGGGAAGACAGCACACACTGCCCAGAGAAACGTCTTCAGCATCAGAAAGGCATTGCTGTCACAGGTCCCAGAGGAGGGATCCTGAAACTGTTCTGGTTTAATGTTTTTGTAAATAGCATCGAAACCAAAGCTAACAAAAAAAAATGCTGATAGCATAAAATTAAGAAGCGCCAAAAATATAGTGAGTTGGATTGTTGTATAGGATAAGTGGTTGACGCTTGTTCCTGTAGAATTAAAAGCAAGATGGAAATTTCTAAATCATGGGGACAAATCTCTTACTGAAGAAAGGAATTTGTCTCACTCTAGCTGCCTATCGTTAGTTATCTAATCAATGATTAATTGGCTCCTTTCCAGTCAATGTAAAGGCATTCTAGAAGATAGAGAGTTCCTCTTACCCTATGCACCTCAGAGGATCCAAAGAGGGGATTCCAGAGCTTTTCATTCTCCACTGAGTATACAACAGGCACAGACACCTTCCACCACCAAGGAAGACTGGCTTTGTTTCCTGCTCAGTTACAGGGCAACAGTGAACCAAAATCTGAAAAACTGAGGAAAACCCTGAAGTGCTACTTGTGATGAAGAACTTCTAATTAGTGTTACTACTGAGGTTCCGATAAAACCTCCTTTGTCCATCCATGGTGTCTACAAGATAGATGAATGTAGACATGAACAAGTTTGGGACAGGACTGCCTGTTGGGACACAAGCATAGAGACACGGTTGAGTGAGGAGAAGATAAAAGAGGCCTCTCTAATTTAGCAGCCAAATCATGGCTGGGAGAAGATATGATTACCCTTTAAAAACCACTCTTCTTATAGGTAGGGAAAAGCAATACTTAAAGGTGCTGACACAGTAGTAAAGGATTTTAGGTTGTCTGTGATGCATCTAGTGTAGGCACTAGAGTGAGTAGGAAAGTGAATTTCTAGACAGCCTCCCAAGGGGAGCAGCAAGTACTGGAAACTTAACTACAACTCTGTGATGACTTTGTGATGGTGTTAAATCAAGATTATGAGTTTGAACAATTTGTTTGTTGGTTGGCTGCCTGTGGTTGCATCCATGCTGCATTTGACAGTGGTTCTTAAATTCACTGAGCAATGTGCATCAGACGTCCAGACTGTAGAGCTCAGGTCATGCCATGTGCATTCATGCTGGTGTGTCAGACCTGTAGCACCTAACCTGTACTCAAGTTGTGCATATAACTAGCACAAATGTTAGTTCATACAGAGATTGGTAAGAGGTGCATGTTTGTACGTTCAATTATACACTATTCCAGAACATGGGATAGCCTGACAAGCAAAGTATTAATTAGCAGCCACAGAAGATTAGATCAGACAAATGCCAGAAAATATTGTTCAGAAAATCAATTAGTCTGGAGCCAGTTAACACCTCTGTAACCTGCAGTCTTAGTTCTGCACCACAATCCCAGTGGTTCAGCTTCTGCACGAAAGGGGAGTCTGCTCAAATCCGGTAGAGTTCTTGGCTTTCGCAGTGGGTGGATTTGGCACTTGAGTCAGTTAAACAGTAGCGTAGCCACCTGAATTTTTTCAGCACAGATATAGGTTGCTCTCTCTTCGTCTTTGGGTTCTTTTACTTTTTAAAAAATCTGAGAACCATTTAGAGTTTTGACTTTTTCAAAAATATATAATAGCCATGCATGATTCCAGTTCTTGTCTGCTTTTAGGCAATTTCCTTCTCCTAGTTTTATAAAAGCAAGAAATACTTCAGGACATTTTAAAGTGCTCTCTTAACCTTCACTATGATCTAACAGCTACTTTGACATGGCCTTCTCAGTGGTTCCAACTCTGCTGGGCCAGGCAGAAGCAGCAGCATGCCACTTTCGTATCCGGTAAGCGCACAGTTTTGTGTTGGCATAACCCATCCCCGCTGATGAAGGGGGCAGAGCCACCTCGTGAGCACACATTCCTGCCCCCATCACAGGGACAAATACTGAGTCGTCACGGATATTTGTATAATGAGTCACATCAGGGAACTGAACTGGTTTCACATGAATATTCCCAGGTGGTTTTTTGGCCCAGTTTTACCTTGGACCAGTTCTCCAGTTTGGTTCATCCTGCGGCTCTGGGAATACTTGTGCCACAGAGAGGAAGAAGGAGATGGTGGCCTGGAGATAGAGGACTGAGGTCACAGGTGATGGCTTATGCCAGGACTAACGATAGCCCTGTTACAAGCCAAGACTTTTTTTTTTTCTAAAATACACTAAACCTCCATGCAGCCTCCAAACCCACCACTTGCCCTGTGAGAAACAGGTGGTGTTAGCTCCACTCCTCCTTCTCATGAAAAACTTGTTTCAGTTTCTGTTTTCCAGCATCTCCATCCATCTTGCAGTAGGTTAACTGGGCCAGGGTAACCAGTTGTATTTTTTTCTTCAGTGAAATGGAATGTGTCTCACATATTGCTACGACTCCAGAAGCCAAGAGATTTTAGTCAGGTGTGCTAGGAGATGCCAGATCATACCCCTAAAAAGATTTCTCTCTCTCTTTCTATTACCAGCCTAAATGTTGCTATGTGACAGTTATAACCCCCTGACTGTCCTTTTCTAATTCCTTCTCCCTCGTATTTCTTCCTGTACGGTTTTTTGGACTTTCTGAATTCCAGAGATATGCCGTGAAATAGTCCCTAAAAGTTAAGTATCAGAAAGCAATCCTCCTTCCTTCAAGCTCAAGTTTTGGGATCTTTTATTATTATTACAGCTTTTCTGATTTAAGACAAGAGGGATGAAGGTAAGAAGGAGGGAGTCAGACATTTGAAGAGAAGATCTGAGGAACAGGAAGTGAGAGACAAGATGAGGAGAGAAAAGCAGACATTTGTAGATTTTTAACAACGTAGTAAAATCACGGAAATAAAGAAAGCAGTTTTGAGTCCCCAAGGTGTACAGCTGCAAGACTCTGCTGTGCCTTTTGAAGTGCTTCTGGATGGCCTTGCCTGTGTCTGTTTTCTAGGCAGACCAAAGTCTCTATTGTCTGTAACAGGGGGAGAGGGAACCTCATTACAAGTTTGTGTAGTAATTGCATTATTTCTTTCTCAGATCTGAGGTATATATTTTTCTCCTTTGGGACTTGAAGCAAAAGAACCATTGCAGTCCTTGTCAGTCTCCTAACGGGTAAATGTTCTGTCCCACATCACTTTGCATGGTGAGATTGCACATCAGACATCAAAGGGGAGGCATTGGAATACTAAACCAGATCCCAGAAACATATTAAAACAAAGAGGTCACATTTCAGTGGATGTATGGTGTGTGGATCACACACTGTGTGCAGCATGCTTTGTGGATTGGAGATGGCTGGCTTGTGACATTAAGTTTATGGTTCAGAGATAGGAAGTTCCTATGGGATTTTTCTAGGTTCAAAAAATGTTAAACAGCAGATGGCTGGTGAAGTAATAAATGTGAGATTTGTGTTGTGTGTTAAAGCATGTTTCCTCTTGTTTGGATACCAGTCACTGTATTTAGGTAGACAGTCTCACTCGGGAAGAGTTTTATAACATCTTGGCCACAAGTGTACATCGTGCCCCATAGCATCCTAAGGAAGACAACAGTTCTGCAAGACTTTAACCAATATATCCAAGGGGATGAATAAGCATTTGAACTTCTGTTAAATGGTATGGCTTACTTTGTGGCAGAATTAATCGTACATTTTAATCTCTACTTGATGAAGAAGAGACAAAACTGCCCATTTGGCATTGCACATATGGGAAATAGGTTCTTGTTTCATTTGTGTTATATGTGGTCAGTGTTGCTGCTTTCTCTATATATCTCATGCTGAATTATAAGGTTGCTTCAGGATTTGAAAGGATATACTAAATTTGCTGAAAAAATGTCAAAGGCTTTAATTGACTTAATATGACAAGCTGGCTGTTTCTTTGTCCACTAGGTTGTCATTGGGTTAATCAAACATTTGGATAAGGAAAAGATCATTTTAACATATAGAAAATATAGAAATTAGAGTGGACTCCAGCCTTGTAACAGTGATCAGTCCTGAACCAGAGGAGGAGACATTGATCTGACTTGTCTTTCTTGCCTCTACCCAAGATGCTGTCACTGAACCGCAGTGCCTGTCTCTGGACCCACGTAGTCCCCATGGTAAGCAGAGCCCGGTTTTTCATCCCTGTGTCTTTGGATGGCTACTGGATGCCAGCCACTTTGCATTGATCCCAAGTGCGCTGCCTACACATACGCCCTGCGGCTAAGCGCTGCTCTGAGGTTATGCGTGTGCAGGGGACATGCATGTTTTCAAAGCAGCTCTAAAAACTCAGCTTTTATTACTTCATGATGTCATCAAATTTTAGAGTAGATGCTAATGTAGTCATTTTGCTAGTACTGTTCCTATATCCTTTGTAGTTTCTGGTGTTAGGAAATCCTGAAACGATTTCTTTAGCTTTACTGTATAAAGTGGATGGAGGATGAGTTTAATTCTGGTTTTAGTATATCAGCAGGAAAACGGCACCTTGAACTATACTATTCAAAGTGAATTAAGAAATCACTATGTGGTTTTGTAAATATCAGATGGAATCTAACTTTTTTGAAGGTTAAAACGATTTTGCATGATTTTTTTCAGTTTCACACTTCCTGTGTAGCTCTATTAGAGAAAGAAAGAGGGGGTGTATCACAACAGTTCAGATCTTTTTTTTTTTATCTCTCTCTCTCTGCCTGTTTCTGCAGCTTCTATTTAAAAAAAATAGGCAGGGAGAACTGTGCCTGTAATCTGAGTTAAGTACTGTTATTACAATAATTTAAAGCAGTCTTTCAAAATTTGTCCAAAAAGAAATAAAAGTAGTCCAACAAGAAGGAAACCAATGCTCAAGATTTCAAGAGTGACTGCCGATTTTTCATTTAGGAATCTCACTTTTGTTCCGTCTAACGCAGGACAAGTGTTCATACAACCTTAAGCCTGGTTTTCTGAGAGTGCTAGGTGTGTAATATCTCTTGAAACTATCTTATATGTCATTTGTCCTGCTAGATGTAGTGCCTACCAAGGTAAATTTGTATGCGTCATCAGTTTATTCTTTTTGGATGTTAGAGTTAATCTGTTTTTGTAAACAAAGCTAGCAGATAGTTTCAGATAGAGAAGAAGGGTATTAATTCAGGTCACTCAGCTCAAATAAATGTGATGCTTTTTGTCTACCTAGTTTACTTCTTTACCTTGGCGTGTAGTTTTATTATCTAATCAAGGGGAAAAAATTTAACCTAAAATTGATACTTTCCTGAATATAAATTTGCAAGCCCCATTCTACACTTGTCTCTCTTGCTCACAATTTCAATGGCAAACAGTGGTCTGGCTTTTCTATTGCAATGTCAGTTTGGTCTGTCGATGGTTGTCAAAAGTGAAAACAGGCATTTTGGTAGATGTTCCGTGTGGTGGTAGGTTCTCTTCTGGAGCCTATCGAGGTAAATTTGCCTATTAGCAGATCTGTGATGAGTGCGTTCCTTTTTAGTATTGTTCATGGATAATCTGAATAAACAGTAAACATATGCTGTGCGTAATTAAATTCTTCCATCAAGTTTTTGTGTTGTATAATGTTCACTCCAAGTGGTTATTCATAAATATTCATGTATAAGACTGTTCATATTTCAGTTACCAAGTAGCATCCTTCTTTCTAGAAAACTTGTCCCTTATAGGAGAACAGGATGATTTTCTGCTTATTATCCAAAGGCAAGAAAGCAGAATTATAACTTCAGCAATCTCCTTCAACCATGTTGGAGCAGAACCTTATGTACTATGAAGGAGATAGGGGTTTGGGGTTCTTTGCCTTTACACTTCTATCTAAGCCACCAAAATCCAGTAAGACCAGTATGCAGTATTAGCCAAAAAAAGTAAAACTCAGTGATGTCGCTAAAAAGAAAAAAAAATAATAATAATTACAGCTGAAACTCTTCCCGGCCCATTTTTAATGCAGATTGCTGGACAGCCTGCACAATCGTGCTCCCCATTTGATATCTCTGAAAGTAGCACTCTCATCATGGGACTAGTGGGTGTTTAGGGGGGATTGAGGAAATAGCTTTTTCGGCAGCTGCAGGAAGAAGACCTTTTCTGCAACAGCATGACACACACAGAGGTGGTTCACCCTCTCACTGCCACTGAGTAATTTTTTTTTAATCTCGTCTGCTGAAGTGGTCTATTGGAGAGGAAAGTCCGGAAGGCTTTCTATCTAAGCTACTTGCATCCCTGCAAAATATCGGTTTCAAATCTACCAAGAACCTCTTTTGATGCCCCGTTTATTTGAAGCTGTTGAATGGAATCCACTAATCAGAATATCACCATATGGAACAAAACTGGTCTTTTCAAAGCAAGTCATTCTCTCCTCTGATTGCTGCACTTGTATGTGTATTTCTCACCTTTCATATAGTCGTTAATGGGTCGGACAACGCTTTTAGCAATTATGGAATTAAAGATACATGAGTATAAGAGATCTTCTGCCTTTGCCCAGACTCCCAAGGCCTTGAGACTACAAGTACAAGACCAAACAGGTACTGTAGGTCTGTTTTATTGCTCGTTGGATCAGAGAAGGCTGTGGCTAAGGAGTCTGCGTCTTGCCAGTTCATCAGACACAGACAAGATTTTTGCTTTCTTCTTCCTCCTGAGCAGTGATTTTAATTTGCAAAATGGCTGAAGGGGCCCATATCTCCACTGGAAACTTCTCATAGTTCATGTATGGAAAAGGCTGAAAATTCCGGAAGTTTGTGATATACCAATAGGAGCAGGAGGAGGTGAGAGAAGGGAAAATATGCATTTTTTTTTTCCTGCCTGTTCCCTTACATCCCCATCCAGCCAAGATGGCCAATCACTTATCACTGCGAGTGAGACACGTTTGAGACGGAAAGCTGCTGCTTATATTCCACAGTGCTTGGATGGGCAGCATATCCTTTTTTTGAGAGAGAAGACTTCAGTCAAGTCAGTGGCACGGTAAACTGGACAAGGTATTTAGGTACAGCAGCTGGAAAGGCTGGGACCCACATTGGTACCCTGATCTAATGAGATCAAAGCCCAGACATTTATCTGGGCAAAGCCCACCATGGTTTTTTAAAGAAATGTCAATAAGAAAAATATCCAATTTACGTGTTCACTGAGGAAAAAAAAGCCATACGGAAATTTGTCTTGCGTTCAAGATCAGGAAACGTCAATCACTGAAAGAGTCATGTACCATCTAATCCCCTGGGGGAATGTGTTTCTTATTCTGCTTATTGGTGTCTCTGGGAAACATCTGCTCTTGCTCCTGATTTTCTTTAATGAGAGCGTAAACGCTACTGTGTAATTCACCTTTTCTGCAGCATTGTCTCTTGGGCCTCTGTTGTGGGAGTCTTATTTTCCCTTTCTCTGCACGCTAAGTTCTGCTAATCTTATTTGTTCTGTCTGTGGTGTCTGTGCCCCTGACGCTTTCTTACTTCTCTCTGGATTTTTTTTTTCTGTTTTTCTGATTAATTTATTGAGGAAGGATAGGTAATACCGATTGTGTTTGCAAGGAAGATGAGATCAACTCGTTTTTATTTTTCTAGTGATCTCTGAATCTGCTCAAGCAGCAGAGTCATTCTGGTTTTGCTCGTAAATTATTGATTCACATATAAAAGTTAGAAGGTCCATTTTGGAAATAGGGCCTGACGTACTGTGTAATATAGGAACACAACATTTTTCTCAGCGATTTCATCATCCAGCATGTGGTTTGTGGTAGATGTCTTGGACTTGTGCATTCTTTCATGCAAACAATTAGCTCAAGTTATTTTGTTTCTTTAGAAATTGATGGTTCATCTGGCATCAGCCACTGGCATGCTTCTCGCCTGGGTTCTGTGTAGGCTGCTTCACTGCCCTATGTGAATTTCCTAAGGCTGAGTCCTTCAGTCTGTCACTGCTCTGGGTATGGTCCATCTGTACAAGTGAGGAAAGGACCTTTGGCTTTCATTGCATATTAATTTGGAATTCTCTATTTATCTTTTAAAAATTGGAATCTGAGCTGTATAATATCTAATTTCAAGTGGTTTTTGTTGGAGAGTTTCTCTTGAATCCTGGTTTTGGGCTTTTTTTGCTTGCTTGGTTTTTTTAAGCCCTTTTCCAGTTGAAGTAAAGTATATTTTGCTATTAACTTTAGGAGTGGGAGCAGCTGTGGTCTTGTATTTATTTATTTTGTGCTACAGCAAATATGACTAGTCTTTAAAAGTATAAATCACAATACAGAGTATTACTGATTGATGCCAATGCATCACATGCACCCTCCATGGGTTTTGTTGTTTATTCTTGTCTAAAACAGAAACGTTTGGGGGACTTCTTTCTCCATTAGCAGTTAAAATTGATCAGAGGGGAGCTAATAAACAATTTACAGCCATTAATTTCTAAGTGCAATTAATTTTTCACTTTGTAGGTGCATTTGACCAGTGTACGTTTACAAATATATAGATAAATGTTCCAATTTAATCTAATTTCTTTTTTTACTTGCACCTTTTCACTAGAGCCATTGGGAAAGCTGGATATTGTCTGACTAGCTGAAAGTTTGAGTTAATGTGTTTGAAACCTCTTTTCATTTGTTTTTCTGAAGCAAAAGTGAAGTTCCATGTCCTGAAGCATACCATGTTGTAGTGGTTTAACCCCAGCTGTCAGTAAGCCCCACGCAGCTGCTCACTCACTCCCCCTACAGTGGGATGGGGGAGAGACTCAGAAGAGTGAAAGTGGGAAAACTTGCGGGTTGAGATAAAGACAGTTTACTAAGTAAAGTAAATGTGTGCATGCAAGCGAAGCAAAACAAGGGGTTCATTCACTATTTCCCATCACTCTGAACGTCTCCCTTTCCTTCTTCTTCCCCCAGCTTTATATGCTGAGCATGACACCATATGGTACAGAATGTCTCTTTGATCAGTTGGGGTCGGCTGTCCCAGCTTATTGTGCACCCCCAGCCCACTCACTGGTGGGGTGAGGAGCAGAAAAGGCCTTGGCTCTGTGTGAGCACTGCTCAGCAATAACAAAAATACCCCTGCGTTATCAGCACTGTTTCCAGCACGGATCCAAAACACAGCCGCATACTAGTTGCAATGAAGAAAATTAACTCTATCCCAGCCAAAACCAGCACACACATGAATGCAACTGTAGTGGACTTTGCTCTTCAGTTACCTATCCCTATGTTTTAGTTTTACATGCTCATGTCTTTTGTCTGGTTTCTGTATTTGTGCTCTTTTTTTTTTTAATGTACATTTTTGCAACTCAGTTGCTTTTGGTTTTTTGGAGTTGGAAGATACAGTTTGCAGTGTCTCTATTGCTCTCCTGCCCAACGGCTGAAGAGTAATGTCCTGGCACTGGAGATGGTTTGTCCTCCTGTATTTAATCCCTAACCACCTGGTTGAAAGGGAAGTAAGAAAGCAAGGAGATCATGCCTATTTCCATGCCTGTGTCTTGACAGGGATTTAAGAGACTTAACCCCTAGCCTGGGCATGCTGTTCATGTTACAGTCTAACCTTTTAGCATCACCTTTTTGCTCTGATGTTCACAATAAATTGCCAATACTGATAGTGTGGGGGTTTTTTTTCTTTTGTGGTAAGAAACAAAATTCTGAATGTAATAAGTGTACCTCACAGTTGGGTATGAAACCATAGCCTGTGTAGTCTTCCTGGAAGTTTATTACAGAGCAGGTGCATTTAACGGTGACTGCATGTCCTGCTATGATGAAGTACTGTGTGCGCAATGGGATGAGAAAGCTGTTGATAAATCTGCTAGTGCGAGTAGTGACAGCCTCTCATACACCACTAATGACCCATAGAGTGGGATAGCACCCTGTGTTTGCAAAGCTGGGAAATTACCATCTCTTCTGCATAAAGAAAGATGTCAGTGTCCAGCTGGGACTTTGTTGTATCTGTGACGGGAAGAGTTCAGGGAGTTCCAGTGTTCTGGGCTGATTTTCTATTTCAAGCTCCATTGGCTTGCACAGGTAGGAATGTCTGTGGCTGCCAAAAGCCTTTGTCAGCAGGAAGCCCAGCCTAGCTCCTGTCAGGACACCTCTGTGCCAGACCGAGGGCTGGGCGCAGGAAGAAGCAGCTGTGGGGTGCAGCAGGGCAGGGTGGGTGGCCAGATAATCAGGGGAGTGCCTGGAGCCTTCACACCACTTAGGATACTACTGCTGCAAGGTAGTGAGGAGGCACGAAGCTTGACTAGATGGGCTGCATCAGCAAATAATTTTGGCATTGACAATTCTACCAACCAAATTGCTTTTTTCCCCTGTTTATTGTTTTTGCTTGTGAAAAAGGTGTTGGTGTACCTATAGATAGCTCAGTTTTTGCTGGGCCACTTGCCTGCACTCCAGGATCTTTTGTTAAGTGGTGAAGGGCTCCTAGCCTTGACGTGCTTACCCCAGGGCAGCACCTCGAAAGTAAGCGCCAGAAGATGATATACTTTTGTTGCAAAACCAGAGAATTAGAGAAGCAATCAAAAGGAGGTGCTGAGAAAGGGCTAAAGCAGACGGCCACTGTGCTACCGTTATCGTAGGCTGGGGCAGCCAGCAGTGGTCCAGGCACAGCAGAGTCAGAGGCTCTAGGAGATTATAAAGCCCAGCACTAATGGTAGCTTTTCCAATCTGACCTCCTTTTTAACTAAACTGTAAATGCCAATTTTTTTTTAATGCTTTTCCAGGTACATATAGACTGTGGTGAGCTTTAGACAGAAGAGTGGGACAGAGAACCTGTGAACAAAGCAGGCAGTGACAGGTACGACCAGCCAACATAGTTCACAGCAGAGTCCAGACATGCAATTAAAGCAAAATGTGTCTCTCTTGTCGTGCAGATGGACTGGAGTAGTATTGTCATTTAACCTCTGCGGGTTTTCTCAGGCTGCAGTGGTGTCAGCTCTCCCTGGGCTTATTTATCTGAGTCATTAATAAGTCATCAGAGTCTTTCACTTTCCGTGTGAGGTTACAGGAGAAAGGCATGTCCGGGTGCTCCTTGGTAGGCAGAAAGGAACTGCTGCCAAGGACAAGGAGCCCGGGCTGTGCGTGGCAAGGCAGAGAAAGCTCCTTGGTCTGAATCACACTGAGATTCATTAGTTTCTGAAGAAAAGCTGAAAAATGTGATGATGTTGGGAGGGTGGGGGAGCAGCAGCTGTTAAGTCTGCATGTTTCCAGTATAGTAAACAGCTCAAAATTGCAGCCTGTAAGTAGATGTATATATTTAACCTCTTAGCTCCCTCCTGTAGTAGAATAAGAATAGCAATAGTTGCCATTTACATTGTGCTTTCTATTTTCAGAGCTGTGCCGGAGTTAGGTATTTTAATGTAAAGCAGGCGGGTAATCTGCAAACGGGATTTTAAGCTTTTTGAATTGGGGGCGGGGGGAGGCAATGTCATTTTGCTTAGTCCCCAGAATAAAAAGAGGCTCTGCTCCACTGGTTCATGGCGTCTTTCAGGACGGGAATCTTGTGCGGGAGCTGATTTCTTCTCGTATCTGACCACCTCAGTAATTACAGCAGCGCTGAAATCCCGAGCTAAAAACAGAAGTGCAGCATGTGCCTATTCCCCATGTGATTCACAAACCAGGAAATTGGAAGAGCCTGACTGAGAGGAGAGGCAGCGCGGACCAATAGACACGGCTAATATTTATCTCCAGCCCGCTCTGCCCGGGACGCAGGAGCTGTCATCTGCGGGGAGGTGATTATGCATGCAGCCCCAGCCCAGCCTGATTGGATGTAGTAGGACCTAAGGCGAGGGGAAGAGGCAGCGGGGAGAGAGTTGGGCTTGCCGCACCGAAATGTAAACACTGGGAAAAAGCGAGAGGGAGTCCAACGCCTTTATTGCTCTGAAGAGCACAAGCTCGGCACTCCCATGGCTCCGGCGATGTACCTCTCGTAGGTCTAGCTGTGCCCGCAGCTTGATGAACAGAAGCAGAGGCTCTGGAGGATCTTTTTGCCTGTGGATATAAATAGGGGGCAAGCGGGATGCGCTGAGCTTTCTCCAGCGGTGCCGCAGCTCCTCCATCCTCTGCGCCGCGGCCGGGACGGCGCGATGGACATGAACATGAAGAAGTTCACGGTGCGCCGGTTCTTCTCGGTCTATCTCCGCAAGAAGTCTCGGTCAAAGAGCTCAAGCCTAAGTCGATTTGAGGTAAAATTTGCTGTAACTTTGTGAAATGTAGCAAATGCCGTTAGGTACTGGGAACAGAGATAGGAGAGAGTGCTTGCACTTGCTGATGTGATAAATAGTTAAAGGTGATCTCTCCCGGGAGGTGGTGGTGTTCGCACCTGATGTTCTTTGTTTCAGTGTTAATTCAGTGCTTTTTCTCGGTAGTATTCAATACATTGCATAATATATTTAGTGTGTTGCTAGGGATCCTTTTATCAGCCTGGCAGGGGAGGAGGAAGCTGATTCAGGACATCGCAAAGTTATAGGAAATAATTACGGAGCCACTTAAATTAGACAAATGGCACCATACTTTGTTACAGCTTCGTATTTTAGTCTTCCTCCCCCTGCACACATATCATTCTTTTTCAGTGCTGGATTTCTAAATAATTAATAGATTTGCTAGTGCCTTTTACGTCTATGATATGTAAGATAGGGTTTGCTTGCTTTCCATAGGCGCTCTTATGCTTGCACAGATTTTTGTATTAATCTTCTCTCTCGTGCATCCTGTTTGTGGTTGGGTTTTTTTTTTTTCTAATTTTGTTGGAAGGAGAAGTTGTTCTTTAGAAGCAGGGTAACAAAGTCAAACCTAACACGATTTAGCAGCGTGGGGAGATGAAGGCAGTTCAAGTTGGAGGTATTAGCATGCAGGAATACGTGGATGGGGTAGAAGCAGGATTTTTGCCTCCCTTCCTTGAACCATTGTTCTTCAGCCCTATATTTGGAGCTGTGAATAGTCAGCAGGATGTGAGATGAATAGGTGTCAGTTATATTTGTGTTATTCACTTTATCATCATTGCAGATGATCTGCAACCTCTGCATTAAAAGAGAGGTAGACGGGGCCTGATTCCCCTCTGCCTCACATTTGTTTTGTACTGGTGTACTTCAGCTGACCTCCAAGGAGTTACTCTGATTTGCACCATATTCCCAGGAGAGGATTAGTCTCATGCTGTGGGAATACCTTTTAAAATGTTATTCCCTTAGTGTCCTATTTAAAGGACCAGGTAATTGTTTGAACGGAAAGTTCTTCATGTGTCATTGCTTAAACAGGACAAGCAGAGTTTTTGGCCCGGTGTGTTTGCTTCTTAACTCTTTAAAATCAGCTTTCTAGGAAAATTATAACGTAAGGTACTTAATTTTATTTCACTCATCGGATAGTCATGCTATGCATTTAAAACAAACTAATAAAAAGAAGTTGCTAAAGCTCCCTCCTTTGCACCACCCTTTCCCTCAAGAGAAACTGGGGGCACTGGGGAGGGAACCCTTCCTTTCCCTGTTGTGACCCCAGCTGGAATAAATGTTTCTTGGGACACCCTGTAAATTCACCACACTCATGCCCCACCAGAAAGCAGACCTGGAGTCCTGGAGTTACGTGAAGGAGTTCTGAGACAGCCAAGTGTCTTCGCAGGCTGCCAGCGTCGGGGTGGGATGGTAGGAGGGGAGGTGGTTTTGAGGCAGCAGAGCCCCACCAGACGTCAAAACTGTTAAACTGTGCCATAGTTTGGGAGAAACATGCTCCACCACACTAATTATTGAATTTACTGGGTAATCTAGTGTGAATGACCAGTACAACTCAGCATTTGTAACAGGCCAGACTCTCATTTAAAAAAAAAAAAAAAAGTGTCTTTGCAATCCCTTTGATCATCAGTATTACATGAGATTTACTGGACCTTTTCATTATCTGTGAAATAGTTTTCCCTTCTGTAAGTTGTCTTGTAATGATTTTTTTCTGATTTTAAATAATTTGCCTGAAGGAGCAGACTGATGTGTATCCTGTCGCACATGTACGTTCAGAGCATCGTGTCCACCTCCCTCCTCTCTCCTTTAACTTGGCAGTAACGGCCAACTTCATGCCAAGTGACTCAGTATTACAATGCAACAGGGAATAGGGGTTGTTCCAACCAGGAAGAAAAAAATGATACATAAAATCTGTTCTGCTATTTAAGTGTGAAAATTATCAGAGATGTTCCTGCTTAGAGGGGAAAAACCAAACATGAACGTTAAGCCCCCTCTGTGGTTTCCACCCTTGAGTACCTCTGTGTATGAATTTGTAATTGCAGGCTAATGAGCGCTTGTCCGCCAAACAAAGTGCAAGGAAGCCTGTTGGTAGTTGGATTTTTATAAGTCGGAATATCCTTCATCCTAATAGGCAGATACTTTTAAAGAGGCAATAAAAAGGCACAGGTTATTGCATCGTGGAATGAGTACAAGTAAAATAAAGGGAAGAAATTTGGAGAAAACACATGGCATTGCTTTGTTTCGTGCGTGTTACCTAATACACCTGGCAGAAGTTATGTGTTGTTAGATATCATCTGAAATGTGGAAGGGGGGACTGTTATTCCTCAGTAGTGTGGGATTTTTTTTTTTTTTTTTTTGTGGTGTTCATTTGGCCAGGTGGGAAAGAAGGTTGAAGGGGTTTAGATATATAATCCTGGATTCAAGCATTTGGTATCTTTAACATACTGCTATTAGAGTAGATTCAAAGTAGTAGAATGTTATTAATGTCATATGATTGGTTACATTTTCTACTGGGGCATTCTGCTAGGCTTTAAATTCACTTGCGATGAGCTTCATAACTTACAGAGCAGGGATACAGATGAAGAAAATGACTTAGCAAATCACAGCTTGTAACTTGACCTTTACTGAACTGTTTCATATGCTAATATCATTGCTGGATGTGATTCAATAAGATCTTTGCCTTGCCTAGATCTTGCTAGGTTTCCCACTTTGTCCTGCTAAAGGAGGCAGAGCACACTCTGGTAGATGAGTATTACAGGGGTTTTGTTTCATCTTACCTGATATATGTGCCCTTTTTATTATTCTGGGAAAAGGTGCCTGAAATTGGAATTTATTTGGCTACACTTTGGGGTTTTCAGCTTATATTATTTTTCAGTATGGCCTGCATTGCCCTTCATTTATAAGGTATCTAGTGATGTAATTTTATTAAAAGTGCAGAGCCAAGTTTTACCCTTCTGCACGCACACAGAGCTCTTATTGAAGTCAGCTGAAAAGCCAGGAAAGTCAATGGGAACTGCATGTGTGCATCCGAGAGAAGGGCTTTGTTTATGGTTCTCACGGAGTGTTGATGAACGTGAATGGGAAACCATCAGGAGAAAGTACGCGCAGTGGGGATCTGCTAAAGACTTTGAGCCCCAGTGGAATGCCTCTTATGGCAGTGAGCAATGTCCCTTGATTTATAAATCAAAAGTTAAATATACCATTCGAATAAGCTAGGAAAGACCTAAGCATGCAAAGAATTTGATTGTATTTATTCCAGTGACACAGGAGCCTTTCTTGGGGTTTTTTTTGAGAAAATGACCAATTAAAACATTGCCCTTGATTCTTTTGGAAGATGTTGCTGACTTTTGAATTCTTGATGTATTTTAAATTTGCTATTCTTTAATTCTTTTAGTTCTTGTTTTGTCTTACTGGTTATGGTGCACCCAAATTCTGTTTGGTCTAGGTGGTTCTGTGCTTGTACAAAGAACAATTCTGTTCTTTACCAGTAGTATGTTCTTTACTCTGTCTTCTTTATTTTTTTTTAATAGATAATCATTTTGTAGAGGAATATGTTCTTTCTGTCAAAGGTTAGACCAGAGATGGGGATTAGCAGCCCAAGATTAGCTCTGCAAGGTACAAGTCCTGAGGCAGCTTTAGGGTTTGGTTTGCTGTTTTTTTTCCCCTTGGTAAAGATCATCTTTGTGATGTGTGTTCTTGTTACAGCAGAAGTTACCCACACTATTGTAGTCTGACTTCCCCTAGCTGCAGGCAAAACTTACGTAAGGAAATGCTGCAATTCTTGTAGCCTTGCATGGCTTGCTGTGGGCAGGGGAGGAGAGCAGGAGGAGTGTGTAGGTCCATCAGACAGGTCACTTGAGGAGCCAAGAAATCTAATTTTCAGGCTCATTTTGATAACTTGCTGTGTCATTATAGATGGCTCGGACATCTGTGCCCCGCATTCTCCATTTGTAAAATTAAAATTATGATCATTATTCAAATCCTTTGATAGACTTCTACCTCTTTACATTGGGTTTGGTGGTAGCAGAGCTCACATGTGGACACATTCATAATAAAGAAATGACTCCCTAACTCCCCAGATACTTCTGACTTTATCCCAAATAAACCTCTTTTGCACCTCAGGCCTGCCATGTGCTCCTTCCCACAAGCCTCAGATTAACTGCTGAGCCACAGGAAAGAAAAACTAAGCAGGTAGATGTGGGGGTAACTTGTCCACACAAAATTCAGAGAAAAATAGGGCTGGGAAGGATCTAAAAAACCCCTTTAATCTGGACTCCCCCTCCTCCTCCTCCTCAGGGAGCATCAGCTATATCTTAACTGTTCCACCAAAGATGTTTTTCTAATCCCTTCTTAAAGACCTCCAGTGAAAAATGCCCATAACCTTCCCAGAAGGTGTATTTTACATTATCCTTAGTGTCTGAGAGTTTTTCTAATGTCTAACACACATTTTTCTTATGGCAATTTAAGCCTGTGTCTTTTTGCCTTTTGCCCTACCCATTGTAACTTGGAAAAACTGATTGTTTCCTTTCCTTTGCAGCAGGATTTTCATGTATCTGAAAGCATTCAGGTCCCTTTTATCTGTCTTTGATATAAGGTTGGGAAAAATGTTTTTTCTCCTTCATTAAAGTTTGGGACTTTCAGGAGCGTGACCCTGTACCAGTCGCAGCAACATTGTTAGGGAGAAGCTCTTCCTTTCTTTTGGATGCTAACGGTCCCTTGTAAAAATTGCTTTTATTTCAAAGGACCCTATCCTGTGAAAGACCAACATAAATTGTCATTTTATGCTCCGTTTCCGCCACCTAAATGTCTGCATGATGCCTTGATCCGATGGTATTTGGCATTCAGTCCAGAGCTGATGGATCCTGAGCTCTGATGTCAGAACAATTCTGACACGCATCACAAGATTAAACACAGATTTTGGTCACGTTTGGGCATAGATCAGTGGCCTGATACCTTCACGTGACAGAACAGGTCTTCCTTTAGTTATGGGATGGGTCCTGGCTGGTCAGCTGATAGCACATGTGGATGCATACTTTATAGAATCATCGAATCATTAAGGTTGGAAAAGACCTCAAGGATCATCAAGTCCAACCCAACACCACCCAACCCACTAACCCATGTCCACAAGCACCACATCTACACGTTTCTTGACCCCCTCCAGGGATGGTGACTCCACCACTTCCCTGGGCAGCCTGTTCCAATGCCTGATCACTCTTTCAGTGAAGAATTTTTTTTTAATATCCAGCCTAAACCTCCCCTGGTGCAACTTGAGGCCATTTCCTCTTGTCCCATCACTTGCTGCTTATGTGACTGGTGGGGATGCAGTGATATGGTGAACACGTGTTCGGTCATGGCCACAAACAAATGATGAGATGAATGCCATGGAGAGACCAATGCCTCTCCACTGTGTCTGTGGGCCAGGTAATGCCCTGGTTCCCCGGGCCTGGAGCATCTGTGTGCGGGTGTTCAGGAGGACGAGAGCTAAATCTTGATGGACTGGTTGGGACCTGTGGGCAGCTGAGCCACTTGGCTTTATGTAATTGGAAAATGTGTAATTTTATTCTAGGTTTTAGCTAATAACATGATGGCCTTTTAACATTTTTTCTGCTAATGACAGGAGGCAACTCCTTTTATGTGTCCTTTATGCATTTGTATTCTCACAGGTAGCTGGAAATATTTCTGAAGTCAGGAAGCAGAAGAAAAACACTCCCTGTGTCTATTTTCCAGTTACTCGAGTATAATTATTTTTCTTCTAAATACTTGCTTGTCCTTCCTTTTGTTCGCTTAACAAGACTTCCAGGTCTAGCTCTGCAATGATTCTATAGAAGTATTTGCTGTTAAGAAAGACGCAGAAGTACTGCAGGGAAGCACCAGGTATTTCCGCACTCAGGACACACTCTGTGTGTCTGTGTGCATGGTGACAGCATGGCTTTGGAAGAGGATCCTGAAAGTGCAAAGTGTTGAGAGAACTTTGTTTTCAATCAGGAAAACCATTTTCTGAGGCTGCAGTGGTATCATTAGGCGTTGTATAGCGGTGCGCGGGCAAGAAGGGGGAGATGTAGGCTGCCACCGTGCTTTCGAATGGTAAGTAATGATAGTAATCGGCTAAATGCCAGGTATCTTATGGAACCTAAATAAATGAGCTCATATAAGCTGCAGGCGTAATTAAAGAGTGCCATGTCTCTTTTCTTCAGGGCCAAATTTGGACTTATGCACAACGGGCAGAAGGCAGTAAATGGTTCTCTTGAATTGTTATCAGTAAACTGAAGGCTTTACAAGGGGGGGGGGGGGGGAATGAGCTTGTTGTTTTATCTATAAAACGTACCTTTACCTGTTCTTACGCAATGGAGGATACCCAGTCCTGCTGGTTCTCAGAAGTACCACCCTCCAGACAAGTTGGTGGTACCCTCTGGTGATGCCCAACAGGCCAACGACAGCTCAGTGCTGCAGCACGGGGCTTCCTGAGATCCCTAAAGATCCAAGTGCTGGGTGGTGTTGGCTCCTGCTGTGCATTATGAGTCAAAAGTAATGGTGTGCTGAGGGTGATGGTAAGCAGGAAAAGAGATTTGTCTTTTCCTCATTTTGTGTAAACATATGGAATATGTTTTATGCACGTGTATAAATGTTCGGGGTCTGGAGTTTTATGTCATGCTTTTTTTTTTGAAGTTTTGTAGAACTCAACAAAGCTACAACTGGATTAGATTTTTTTAAGTTTATATGGAAATCTAGTTTTAAAGCTACAGAATTTAGTAGAGGCTGCTGTTTTTACTACAAATAATCAAATAATATGTAAAACTCAATAAAGAATGTCGTTTCTATTCCAGAGGAATATTAGAGGTTGGCCTTAAAAGCTAGAAAGAAGTCTTAGCTCCGTGCTGAATTTGTGAGTCTTTTCTATTGTGATTGACAAGATTGAGCCTTAGACATCTCCATATACAAATTAACACAGAAATGTATTCCAGATTCAAAGCTTTACCATGTACTTGGGAGAGAAGGAATCCAGTGACTCCTTCAGCTAGCAATCTGAGACAGGCTTCTGTATGCCGTAAAGAATGAACGAACTAGGTGATGGTGAGAACTGCTGAAAAAATGTTCCAAAAGATTTGAAAAACTTCAAAACTGTTGATTGGAAAGATCTGTGTATTGTAGATTGTTCTTTGGGATTGAGCCTTTTTTGGGGGTGGTAACACTCTGGAGAAATAAGCTGTGTTTCTGGTGTTTGTCAAGCCTGACCATGCCACAAGCCCGTACTTTGGTCCCGCGTCCTGATGGAGAGCTAACTGTGCTGGCTGTTTGCCAGGAGACCCAACGCACTATGTAATTTATATGCCAAGTGGCAAGCACCGGTAGATGATACAAACCAAAACCTCCATAACATATGCTTATACCAGTAATTTTCCTGGCAAATAAATAAAAAGCTTGGGAGGATATTTGTTATTTAGGTCAGGGAGAGAGAGAGTTGTTTTCTTTTGGTGGAAATTTCTGCTGTTTTGCTAGTGAGTAAGCAAGAAAATCCTTGAGCAGTTCAGTTTTGCCTTCTCCACTTCCACGCTGAGGGCAACGAGGGGACAGGTCCTGTGACTTTGGCAGATATCTTTGCCTTTAACTTCTGCATCAGCACATCTCCACGCCAGTCTTTCCTGTCTGAGACGGTCTCCGTCTGTAACTAGAAAATGCCTGGGACAGCAAGTTAAAAGTTGTAATTGCATACATTTTAAGGTTATCTGTCTAAATATCTTAAACCCTGCTGGATCACAGTATCTGCTTTATCCCTGTATGATTATGTGTTGCAATTATTACTAAAATGTAATCTGAAAGCAAGGCTTTGTATTAGATTATTTCCATGACACAGTCCAAGACCTTTTCATATCACTGAATTTGAATTTTTGATTACTGCAGATGTTAAATAGTACATTTCGTTATGTTGAAAAGACTTGAAGCTTTTCCCTGGCAAGTAAAATCACTCAATTTTCTTCTAAAATTTAACCCCTTAACATTTCATTAAGTCACTACTATCGAGACAGCTAAACCAAGACGTTTTAAAAATGTGAATGGTTTTTGTGTGATGGCAATATAAAGGCATTTTAATGCGTTAGTGTTTTATGGCTGATTTCAACCACATTGCAGAGCTTTAATGTGTCTGTCCTTGTTTGCCAGCTTCTTGTACCCTTGGGAGTTACCTTCTCCTTTGTATGTGGCAACCAGTGAAATGGTCACAAAAGGAGGGAAGTGTGATAGGTGATCTTAGCTCTTAGTTCTGCGTTCTGTCAACCTCTCTTCAACTTCTCTTTCCAAAGGAGGAGCGCGTGTTTAGAGTCACTGGAGAAGTGGGTGGAAGTGTGTTGTGGGAATCTACACAGAAAAAGCGCTGTGGGGGGGAAAGGCAGGAAAGCCCCCACTGAAGGGAGGCTTCAGCTACTCCCTCTTGGTCTCTCCAGGATTGCAAAATTGTCTGAGTTTATGGTGCCTGCCAACCTGAGGCAATAAAACTGCTTCACTTTCGTTATTGAAGCCTCCTTTGTCCATGCACCTGCTTTTTTTTTTTTTTTTTTCACATTTTTATGAAAAAGTTAATGTCGCATCCTAACATAACAAGTGGCAGTGCTGGTAAGGATGGTGGGCAGTGGAATTTACTGCGCCTGTAGAGTAAGTGTAGATAGTATTTACTCACCTATTTCTGTCTCTTCCACCACTGCAAATATGGCAACATCCAGATGTTCTCTTTTACCTTCCTATGGCTCTTAATGCCATCGATGCCACAGCATCCCTTCTTGCACGGCAGGGAAATTCAGTCTGTATTTACTTTTCTCTGAAAGGCCACGTGCTGAAAAAATAGTCTTACGGCATCTTTTTCCCGATAGTATGAAATGAATTTCTAAAAGCCTTCTCAAAAACAGGGATTTTGTAATCCAGCAAACAAATTTCTCATTTTTCCCAGACAGAGAAACCCATATAGGATGTTAGAAGGAATACCATTAATGGTTCTGAGGACTGTCACATCCAAAGCATACATTGCCTATAGTGTTCATCTGCTAAAAGATACTGACTTTATCCCAGTTGACTTTTTGAACATATTCTCTTCAAACGTCGGGATAAAGTTTATATGCCAATTTATTTCTTAAAATTGGTGTTCCTCTATGAAAGGGTGTAAGTTACCTATAATCAGATTGTTTGCTTAGAAAAAGATAATTATGTGAATGGTGCCAACTACCTGTACTTCCCCTGCTTGGGTTAAAAGAGTTTTGTCCTTCTGCAACAGGCTTATAAAAGAGGCCATAAAATTCATTTGAGTAACGTTTGTATTGAAACGCTGCAATAGGCAGACATTTATGATGTGATGGGAGGAGTTGTTCTTGGTCATCTTTCTCTGTATGGAAGTTTTTCCTTGGAGTAGTAAGGAAAATCTTAAGTTTTTGATTTAATATTTTCATCTTTCTCATAATGCGTGTCAAATGAGGGCATTAAAAATACAGACTTTTCTAATGCAGACAGTCTGGATCATTTCAGAAACTTTTTGAAAAGCTGTATTTATGAAAAATAGATTAGTCCTTTGCTTCCCTTCTTGACCACTCATTCTTCTATTGATCAGTTTAGGTTTTTTTTTCCTTGGCCTTGTCTTTTGTGCTTGTCTGTTCCTCCCCGCTGCTTTCTACGTGCACAGCCGTGGCAATTATAACCCATCCCTGGGGAAGTGTGGGCGTACAAAACATTTAACGTACTGTACACACCACAGCCAAGAGAAAGTTTGCCCTTTTTCCCTTGGTTTTTTAAAGCCTTTTGCTGGTGTGACATTCAGGGGACGGGGACAGAAATAAGAATAGAGCTCTCTCCATGGAGTACCACTACGGTCTGCCAGCACTCATTTATCTTTCTGGCGATCAGAGAGCTGTCGCAGTTTGGGATTTTGTATCATCTCTTCAGGGAGGCACATCAACTCTCCATTTTCCAGTTACCAAGGAGAAGAAATTAAGTTGTTCTGCGCTTCTGGCTTTACTCTTGTCTTCAGGCTTTTCTTCTCTCTCATAAATAAAGGCTGAGGATTTGAACGTGCTGTACGCTGGCGTGTGGAGTCCCACGGCTGGCCCGTGGAAACGCTGAGCTCCGCACTCTCGGAAACTGTGCCCCTGGGACCAGGCTCTTGGCTCCTGGTGTCAGCAGAAACTCTCCCTTGCCTTCTCAAACGTTTCCCTTGTAAGGTAACAGTTCTGCTTTTTCCTTCTCCCTTCCCCTACCATTCATCTGATTCAGCTTGTTTAATTTATGCTTTAGGCTCAGACAATGGGAATCACATGTTTTTGCTTTTCTTGTACTGCCTCTCTTTTGGTACTTTCCACTCTCAGTTGACTGGGATAACTCGGGAGTCATCAGTAAAAACAAAGCCTTGCTGGAGGAAGTGCTGATTCAGAGGAGCTGCTCAGCCCCAGGGCTCCAAAGCAAATCCCCAAATCTGTACTTACTACATATTTCAGTAATGTCCCCCCCCCCCCGTATATCGTAGTCCTTACCTATTTTTCTTTAAATGCCTCTGCATTCTGGCTCTCTACAGTTTAAGTGTCTTGTGGTTGTTTCACATTC
The DNA here is from genome assembly GCA_011057875.1 of Pterocles orientalis. Classification (NCBI taxonomy): domain Eukaryota; kingdom Metazoa; phylum Chordata; class Aves; order Pterocliformes; family Pteroclidae; genus Pterocles; species Pterocles orientalis. The sequence goes on from WKFP01015071.1 coordinate 846,605, forward strand.
AGGCAAAGCAGCAGCAAAAACTGCTCTGGAGTCACCTTGCATCACAGACTGATGAATGCATGGTGGAGGGTTTCATACCTCTGACGCAACCCTGCTTTCAGCTGAGCACAAATGTCTGGCTGGGATTGTAGCTCTGGATAGTACCATTTTCACGGCACCATACTCTGTTTTCAAAGCACGGTTACTATGGTATCTACAGTATCTTGTAAAATAGCAAAAATAAAGATACCTGTGTTACCATTTTGCTTTGCATGACAACTTTTGTTCCTCTTTTGCCCATGTGTTTTCACTCTCTGGGTTTTCTTTTGAACTTTGAACAAAAAACTTCAAAGTGAAAATCAGCTGCCGACTTTGCTCAGTCATCAATTCGGATAACGCGAAGTCACCCAAAGCCTAGTGGCTTTGCATGGTTTCTGCTTGGTCATCATCCATTTCAACTTGCTGAAAGGAGTAAACTTGTGTAGTTGTTCATCTTGGGATTTTCATGACATATTCCAAACTAGCCTGTATTCATTTAGGCATTTATGATAAAAAGATGTTCCATTCAGAGCACCTTACCCTTGTCGTAAACCTACACAATGAAAAGCAAAAGGAAAAGCAAATCAAATAACCCCCATCCCGGAATTGTAATGAGATCTGAAATAGAAGAAAACTTGTGTTGGTTTTGTTGTGACACTTAACCACATTACCAGGCTGGCGTTGTTGTTGGTACAGCAGTGTTCCTCCCTACTTGCCAGGTTGATGGTCTTGAGTTGCCAACAAGGACTATGCCAAACAAATGTTGTCATCTATTTAAGTGTATCTTAAATTATCACCAACCTCTGGACTGGCACAAAACTGGTGTCCTGGACATGTGAATGAGAGCTGTCCCTGGCCACACCTGTGAACCTGGAAGGCTCAATTTGCTTGAGCTGTAGGTTAAAGTGTAGGATGGCAACACATCTCAATCTTGAAGTCACACCATGCTATACATTTGGCCTCTCAAATTCTATTGAGATTGTTAAATCTGGAACCTTTCTTTTTTTTCAGTGTAATTCTAGCTGTTGCCTACCGGGATCTTAGGTGGTGTTTTGTTCTTTGCTTCTAAATTGAAAAATCTTCAAGGTGTAGGAGAAGGAAACAGTCAACTTGTAGGTGGTAGGAAATTTGATATATAGGTGTGCACCGAGAGTGTCATATTAATGGAAAAAAAAATTATCTATTTTCATTAAAAAAGAAACAACAACCCAACCAAGTGAATTTGGAACTGCTGAGGTTCCCACCCAGCCATGGACAGTTGGGGTGTTCTGTAACCCCAGCAGAGGCTGGCTCCACTGAATGCAAACCAAAATGTCAGGGTCTTGACGTTGTTTCTCGTTTACTTTTCTGAAAGCGTGATCTGTCAGTGTGCTGTGTGTAGCACAGTCCTCCGAAGGGAACTGCCTGGGTGTGAACACAGGAAATTACTGAAAAACCGAACTACTGATGTGGATTCATTTTTAGCCTAGTCTCCTAAAGAAATGAAGCTTTATATGTCCTGTTCCCCTCCCTCCTTTGGCCATTTCATTTGGAAGTATTGTCAAATTCAACAGACAGAGACAGAAGAATATTGTTCTTACAGACATAATGTTTATGTAAGACTCATGAAAATAGGGGGCTAGAAAAAGAAGCCACCACTTTCATGGAGGAACAGGAGGAACAAGAGTGGAATCATACTCCTTAGCCAGTAGAAAACCCAAGCAGAGGGGATGGCAGGAGAGAGGGGGGAGAGCTTGATAAGAAACTGGGATTCATCACTGCACTGTTTACAGAACAGTTGCTGTGTTTCAATGTCAGGAAGCAAATTAGGATTTTTTTTTTTTTTTTTTTTTGTGGGGAGTGTATTTGGATTTGCTGCGGAAATAAGTAGATCAGTCTATTTACCCGGATAAATATTTGGGCTTTGAAAAACTGTAGTCCCTAGTAATGAGATTCTTTATCATCATAGTGCTGTCTTTTACTAATATTTTTCCCACGTTATGAAATAACCTAGCTCTTCTAGCAATTCCTGCCTCTTAAAGGGTGAGGCAGAACTAGTTCTATCAAGGTTACCGAGATGCTTTTGATATAAGGGCAACATACCATGATACTGGCTGTTTTCCTCTTGGAAATCCAATGATCATCGTTGTGTTGAAGTATATTAAAGATGTTTGTTTGGGGCTACTTATACTATGGTGCACTGAGGGGGGAAAAAGAGGCATTGTACTATAATTTGTGGAGAAAAACCTCACAGAACTTAGCATCTAATGACTGACATATCAGTAGTGTTATTCTAATAATCCTACAGGTTTAACAGAAAGTATAGGCTGCCAAAGAAAGAATTCATCAGAAAAAATATCGTAGTGCAGTAGCTCACAAGGTTTTAGAATTCATGTTATAGAATTATAATAGACCATCGGTATGTGCTTGAAATAGTCTATCTTGCTAGCTGGTATTGGCTTTGCTGACATGAATAATTAATTTCTCTGGATAAAAGTGGATATTTAGACTGCCTAGTAAGAGAGGCTTTGGAGTGTGCAATGAGGAGTCCTCAGGCAGGAATCTTTGGAGTAAGTCTGGGAAGAATATTATTTTTCATTTGTGCTCTCCTTGAAATTACAGATTATAATAATTACAAAATTCTGTTGGCTGGGACCAGATTTATACACTACCAATCTACTTAGATATTTTGATGTTTCATATTTGCATTCCAAATTGTCAAGTGGGTCAATATATTTTGACCTTTTTTTTTTTTTTTGGATGATTGCAGGATGTGTAAATAACAAAGCAAGAATTCTCCATGGTGATACTGTGGAGCTGCTAAATTTCTTAGCCAAGCCCTGGCTGAATACCTGTGCCCCACAACCTGCAATGAAAACTGACCTGTTTTGTGCAGCCTCCTTACGCTTTGCCTCTGAATTACGAATGAGACATGAATGCGTCCAGGAGAGAAGGAGACTTATATGGGCACATCTAACAAATGTTTTACACTAACCAGATTATATGTGTCTTTTTGTCAGTCTGTTCTGTTGCTTGCAATAAAGGGAACGTAAGCAAATAATGCCTAGTGGCATTTTGCTCCTTTTTTTAGGGCAGTTTCTGAACAGAATTCAGATCATACAACCTATAAGGAGTATGTTGTAATTACAGCCCTATTTTGTGTGTGTATGCGTATAGTGCTTGAGTAATGCATGCAGCAGTGTAAATACACATAGTATGGCAGTTTTTCCATGGAAAATGCTACTAAGAGGATTAGATTTTGATCTCATAATACCGTATGCAACCTCTCATTGACTCACAGTGGAGGTTTTTTTAGTCCTGCTGGACACTAAACAGATTAGCAGGTCAGCTTTCTGCTTCTGACATTCCTTTTGGACTAAAAATTACTATGAAGTTCACTTTTTTTTTTTAAATTCATGATAATCTCTCCCCAGAAACGGTATTGTATAACTTATTTTAAAAATGGTTTCTCCCTTTCAGGATCTTCACTCCTCTTAAAGTGGTTTTCAGGGCACGACTGAACAATTTTTGGCCTTGTTCCTTCCCTTTTGTTCTCGTGATTGAGCAGTTTTTCTAGATCATCTCCTGTCCCCACAGGTGCAGGCTTTTCCCTTTTGGTCTTTGAGAGGCTCTTCCTGCCCCTGAGAAGTGCTGCTGATGAAATCATCTTTTCCCCACTTGCTTCAGGTGCATCTTCTGTTCCACTGCCGCAGCCTATCCAGTGGAATAAGCCACTTCCTTCTGGTGTCAGAGCAAAAGCTGTGGGTCCTAAGTACCGAGAGATGCTCCTGCCATTGCACAGGCGTTTTTCTAATCCACGCTGTGCACCATTTACTTATGAGATACGCAGATTTTCACCCAGCAAAATGAAATGTGAAATCACTAGCTGCATACCGTTTGGGAGTTCTTTTTCCGAATATCTGATGTTTTAGAAAGTCCTCCAGCAAAAGCTTTCATAGTTAGTGTTATCAGCGCGATGAATAACCTGCACCCAGTGCTTCCCATTAGCTGCCGATGCTTTTACTGGCATTATGCTAATCCCTACCTACAGGCCCCCCATTCACAAGCTACCTATTACTGTAAGAAACTTGAAGATGGGAAACACTCTGTTTATTTGCTGTGCAGGCGTCCCTCAGACCAGACAGATGCTCTCCGTGGTTTGCTGTTCTTTCCTGTCCCGCCATGGTGTGCCCATGCGTTCTCATCTCTTCTGATCTCGCTTGTGCTGCAGCCAGCTTGTTGAGAACAAGCTTTTATGCTCCCTACTTCTGCACTGAAGAGACTCTGAGTGTCTCTGGTCCCAAATTGTTTTATTTTACTTAGGGGGGGGGAAGAAAAAGGCAGGGGAAAAAAAAGAAAAAATGTTTGCATGTGTTTCATTGCCTTTGTTTCTTCTCCTACTTAGGTGTTCTTTGGCTTTGATCAGGCTGCTCTTAGGGGTTTTATGGATTTATATTCAAACCTCTGTTTCTGATTAATCTTGGGAAAAAGTTTTCTATCTTCCCCAGTCCTGTATGGTTTCTCATCCCATTTACTCTTCTGAAAGGATTTGTGCTCTAACTGCATTGTTTCTCTTCCTGACTAGTCACATTCAACAATACGCCTCTCTGGAGGGGTGTATAAACAGGAAAACAACTAAATATAGATCACAGAGAAGGAATAGAATGCAACAGTGTGCACAGAGAGGAGGAGTGCATGGACAGATGGTGTAGGGCCTAGAGGAAGTCTGGAGGGAGGGAGGAAGAGGCTTGAGAATGAACAACAGAGATTTAAAAAAATAAAAAAAAGAGAGATTTACCCATAACTTGTCTATGGGAGAAAGGAGGAGGACAAAGCATCCCTCTTCCCTGGAGCAGCCTGTAACGAACTGGGTTAGCATGACGAGAGAACATGGGCCAAACCAGACTTGAAACCCTGTTTATTTTGCGAGGATCTGCTGCCTTGATCACAGAGTGGTCAGCAGAACAGTCCTGGTACCGCAGCCACCTCCTCCTGGGCGCTGTGGTGGAGCAGAGGGCAGGGGAAGTTACTCTTTTCACAGAACACAGTGGAATTTAATGGAATGGCAACCCATGAGAAATGTAGTGAGGTGTTATTTCAGACACCTTCCTGCCTTGGTGTCTTACTGGTTTTAGTTTTATTCTTTTCTGTATCAACACAAGTTGCTGACCCAGAGCCAGCTAATAGACTCCAGTCTTGGTTCTGCTGCCTTCAACGCACGGGTGGTGATCTCCAAGGGAGATGGAGCAAATGGTAGGAAGCAAAAGCATCTTTGTCTTTGCTAAATCTGCCAAACCCTGATGGTTGGAGCCTCAGTTCATTCATGGAAGGACACCCAGGGATTTGTGTCAATTGGAATCAAAACCTTCTGCTGCTTCTTTCTGTGGTTGAGTGCAAAGGCATGTGCACAGAAACCTATGCACACCTCCACACACGCATCTGTTCATCCCACCTTGTCCATGCTCTTGACAGCTCATTTCAGATGTTTAAGCCTGTCCCCAGGGGGGACCAGCAGCCACCACAGCCTGACTCCTTTGGTCCATGAGCTGAGCCTTGGGCATGCCTGAGAAGAGGCTGGGATGTGAGGGAGGAATGAGGGATTGCAAATACTTTGTAAGATGTTTTATGTAAGAGGAGCAGTGAGCCTGCAGTTGAGTTTGAGGAGCCATTGCTACGGCTATTTTGTGTTGGTACCCACCAGCTAAATGAGGACAGGACATGGCTGTGCTGGGTGCTTTGATTGTGAAGACAGAAAAGACCATGAGGATGTTGTCAGGAGTGGCTGCGATGGGGAGCTGGAGGTGAGGGGCTATAGCAGAGGAAGTTCAGCAAAACTCAGACTGAGGAAGAGGCAGTGCTTCTGGAAGGGAGGAAGGCTCACTTAGAACTAAGGCACGGTGACGTAAAAGGCAGGGAAGCAAGGGTGTGGAGAGGGTTGGAGTGAACAAGCAATCAACACAAGGCTCAGAAGCATACAAGAGTGCTGGATATCTGGAAAAAAAACCCTGTTTTGACTGTTTCAGCAGCTGATCCTGCCAGCTGGTTTTGTACTCTGCAAATCTTGCCCTCCCCGAGGTGCACTGTGGTGAATCACAGCTGGTGACTCCTCCTGCTGTAGAAGCAGAGTTTGAGCTGAGGAAAGCTAATATCCTCTGGTGTTCCCAGTTTTTTGGCTGGAAATCCTCTGAGTGATAGATAATTCGCAGGCTCCCGCTTTCTCTAGTAACAAAGTCCAACAAAGAGCAGGCAGCTTGCACCCGCAGCGTTAGAGGGGGATACAATAAACCACGTCCCTAGAAGATGGAAGCAAACCCAACAGAAGTGCAGTGGCTGGTCAAAGTTACATCTGTGTACCAGGCAACATTTCTTTTTCATGTTCACAAATAGCAAAGCTAGGCCAGCAAAAAGCTTCATGTTGTAGATCAAACCTAAAACACTAGTGACATAAGCCCAGCAAACTTCGTTTCCCATTTTCAAGAACATCTTTTTCAAGTTAGGTTTTGCTGGTTTGTAGTACATTCAGTAGAGCATCGCTGGCAATGTGCCATTTAAGGTTTTGTTGAAGTGCTTTACTAAAAGAAGAACATGCCCTTTTAACAACATCCACTGCACGTGCATGATCTGGAAAATATCACCAGCATAATGTTTACTAGGTTATTATTCATATGTTTTTTCCTAGATCATGGAATACAAAAAATGCTAATAATTCTTCCACTTTACTTTGCACATGGTTCATTTACTTTGCATTTTCCTAAGCCTGGACAATGAATTTTTTCAACAGATTTTTGCCTTTTTTTTTTCTTTTTTTCCACTGTATTAATTTCATTGGAGAAAAAGGGGCCAGAGACTTAAATGTTCATTTGTCAAGGTTGCTAGTGATTAAGAAAAAAATGGTTCATGCCAGTTTTTCAAAAAATGCTGTATTAACTTCTGCAGAGTATACAGGATTAGAGACAAGAAATATTTGTGTGGCTCTATCACTACAAAGTGTTAAAGACGTGTACAAAAAAAGCTCCCTTTTTAACTCTTCGATAATTTTTAATTTACTAAAATTACCACTATTGCTCTGAAAAGCAATGGTATTCCTTTCAAAACCAGTTCTATTGGCCTTGAAAATATATTTTTGTATCAATTCATTTGATTATATGTTTAAGTAAGGCCTTCAACATAAAATGTATGTCTTGAATTTAGAATTATTAAAAAAAATTCTAAACCTTCCCCAGTGCTTTTAGCAAACTGGAATTCTCTTCCTTTGAGCTCTAAGTGTGTAAGATGTGGGATCTATAGTGTCATGGGAACTCACCATTCATGTGGAAAAACAAATCAGAACCACACAGCGCGCTTGTGCCAGCAGGTGAGTGTCCAGCTCTTAGGCTGTCTTGGGCGTTAGTTTTACTAGCAGTAGATTTAGCTGAATAAAAATCTCTCCTGAGGTTAGAGTAGAATGTCTTCCTTGCTTTGTTTTCAGAGAAGAGTTGGGATAAGGTACAAATATACCTTCCCCCTGAGGAGTGGAGCAGTTTGTTTTAAATTTCCATGGTGATCTGTACACAGCTCAGAAACGTGTCCAGCAAACCTGAAGGATAACTGAGCTCCAGCATGAAGAAATTAATGGAATTTCTTGTTATCCGTGGGACAAATATGGCTGTTTCCAGTTAGGATGCCTGCTTAAAAGGCTGGAAGTTTGAATGAAAATTTTAATGGGTTTGAAGATGTTTATCTTAGAAATAGGAGAGGTGGTCCCACATCATTTTCTAAAATGGAGCAAGGTGGAGATTAATATCTGTACTCACCTCAAGGCACAGAGGTTCTGCTGCCTTAAATACGCTTTCTGTACCTGTTGAAGCAATTTATTCTAATTCCACTTGTATTTTTAATTCTTGCACTGAGCATGGTTAAGGCTCAGAACCTATATGCCAACGTCTTCAGCTGGGGTCTTTTCCTATCAGTGCAGGTCCATGAGTGTGTTGTGACAGGCCATTCTGAAGGAGTGTACAAGGGAAACTGTTGGCTCTGGGGGTCAAACAGGAGCTGAAGCTCAGTTTCCCCTTGACCTGCTGGAAGGATTTGAGGAGTCTGAGCAGGGAAGTGAAGGTATGGAACTGTGGTCATGGGCCAAATACAACTCATTGAGCAGTTAATGAGAAAAGCGAAACAGTTTATTTCCCCGTCATATTACAGAATTTGGTATAACCTATAGAATATGATCTAGCCTGTGTTGGATGTATCATCTGTACTGTATTTATGCTCTTTAATGGGCGAGTGGGAAATAGGAAGTATGTTTTACTATGAGAAGCAATGTGTGACCTTGTAGTGCTATTTACATGCTTATTATTAATGGTATAGCTTATTGCATACTAGGAAAAGAACGCAGATGTTGCACCACTGCATTTGTCATACAAATTACAATCACTAGGCAAGTCCGGGCAAAGACTGCTAAAATGCTATTTCAGGAAAGTGAATGAGCTTCCTATAAAATAACGCTTGCTGGCTCTCAGAAGGAAAAAGATTGTTGGCCTGCACATCCTGTAGCTCTTACTTCTCACCACTACTCCCTACTTGTTGTTGACCTCAGGCTGTCTTCTCTGCTTTGTCTGCTTCCCTTGCTGCCTCCTTCATGGTCCCTTGTGCTTTCACCACTGTTGATTTCTCTCTCAGGTCCCTCTTGCATGGGGGCACAGACTGTTAAGCCAGGGAGGCTGCTTATAGAATCATTAAGGTTGGAAAAGACCTCAAGGATCATCAAGTCCAACCATCAACCCAACACCACCTAACCCACTAAACCATGTCCCTATGTGACATTCAAGCTTCTTATACATACCTTGACTCCAAAATGTTGGAGAATTTGTTGTAGGGACACAAGCAGATGCTCATCGTTTCTACTTCCAATTTAATTTATGTCATGATGCTGGTTAGATACAGTGCTCTCCTTGTCTCTTTCTCTGCCCCAACACCTATTCCTAGTCATGACTATGCACAGACTGATAGCATGTCACACAACCAAAGGACAGCAGATGACAGGAATTTCCGGAACTCTGATCAATGCATCCCAGGTTTCAGTAGGCACACGGGCTGGCCTTAAACCTCCTGAGATATTTTATTTTTTTTTTTTGGTCAAGGTAGTAGAAAGCTAGAGCTAAAGACTTTATTTTGGTAAGAAAACAGTAATCTGAATGTAAATGAGAGTGAATTTACAGATGAACTAACTTTAAAAATATGTTTGGGGATACCTGGGTTCTGAAATGGTCAGATACTACCTGCAAGCCTCTACTTTTTTCCTTGTCTTCCTACAAACAGATCTTTCCTCACTAATAACTGTCATGAGTCATCGAAGAGATTAGCTTGGCAAATATGTATTTATAGTCTTTTCATTATTAATGAGGCCCACTGCTTTCTGCTGTGTATTTTTTTTCTTTTTTCCTCTTGTCCTTTTTTTGAAGAACTGCAAGGAAGAAGAAACACTTTTTAATTGAATTTTCTGAGTGACATGTCACATCTGCCTGCCTCCCAGCGTGTTGGTTCCAATAGACATACAAGTAGTAGCACGGTCCAAAACTGCCGTGATGGGATGACATATTTTAATACATCACTTGGGAAATGTGAAAAGGCCAGCAGTCTGTGGAGCAGACAATCAAAGAATTTTGGTTTTCAAAGAAAGAATAACCTTTGGGCAAGGAGTGGGGTGGGAATGTAGCTATTAGAATATGTTGGAAGGCGCAGGAGATGTATTTCATGCAAAGGGCACTGAAGGACTGTGCCAGCTAAAGCAGTGAGGTGGGACTGCCACTTGAGCTGTCCCAAATTTCTCAAAGTGGCAGGTGAATGTCAGGATGTTTTGAATTGACCTGAGCATCCAGCACCAGAGGAGGAGGAGGATGTTCAATTGCTGCAAGTTGCCTTAACTTGCATCAGCCGTTCCCAGAGGTTTACCAAAGCCTTATCAACAGTTACCGTTTCCTTCAATTCTTGTAGGAATGTAGTGTGGGGAGGAAAACTGATGGGGTCACAGCTTTGGAAACCAGGAAATCTTGTTTATGAGCAGCAGAATCGAGCATCCCTTTGCTACTTTCCCAATGCACTTCAGATCTAATAGAAACAGGACAAGATAATAATTCCGTTTTTATACCCAGTCGTATTCCCGCTGATGATATGGCATGTGGTGGGGAGTGTTTAAGGCACATTTGTGGGGAATTCATTGCAGTCATAGTTTGCTTCTGATAAGTACAACTTGGCAGCATTTCAGTGGATGATAGAATGAACATCTTACCAGTCCATTTTGCAGCCTTAACCTCTTCAGGTTTCAGTGTTGCTTTTCCCCTTAAATGCCCCGTTTCTGTATTGGGAAGGGTGGGTTTTGTTTTGAGCCTCACAAGTAATCTGCAGCTGCAGCAGAAAAAAGCCTTAGAGCTGTTTCAGAGTTGTTTTCTCAGTTTCTCATTTTCTTCTCTTTCCCTTCTCGCATGTTGTTACTGTCCCCCCTCACCATGGTCTGGTGAAAAAACAGCTACTTTTGGTAAACTGTGTGAAAACTACAAACGGAACGCTTCACACCTTGAGGCAGCTGCCTGTAAACATCTGGGAGTTTTCTTTCTTCTTTTTCTGCCTTTTTTTTTTTTTAACCTTCCTGAAAGCTCGAAGGTATTACAATTGTATTTCAGAGGGTCCGGGACAGACAGCAGCTCATTAACCGCCCTGTTTTGA